>PVJX010001117.1:112731-180912 GCA_004027295.1 Dolichotis patagonum | reverse complement strand
TCACCATCACCATCACCACTACCTTCACCACCACCACCATCATCATCACCACTACCATCATCACCACCACTGGCATCACCACCATCAGCACCACCATCATCACCACCACCATCATCACCACCACCATTACCATCACCACCATCACCAGTGTCATTGCCTCCATTCCTGTCACCTATCACCTTCACCACCATCACTGCTACCCACTGCTACCATCTCTCTGTCTCCATTTCCACCTCCATCATCGTCTCCATCACTATCACTATCACCATCGCCACCCCCACCCAGCTCCATCGGTTCCTAGGGCTGGGCTGACAGCTTATCAAGTGCGCACTCACTCACTTATGACGACATTTAACATTTCAGTCCTGACAACGACCCTCTGCCCTCGGCGCTTCCCTACTTCGTTATGCACAGGGAAAGGGAGTCTGAGAGTCAAGCGGTTTCCTCAGAGCGTGGCCCACAGCCGGGCCTCTGTGACGGTGCCCAGGCCCCGTTACTCTGATTTTAGCTCTGAGGAGGCCTGGCTCCCCCTCCTCAAACACCTCAAGGCCAGAGTTGTGCCCTGCCCTGGAGGAGCTGGAAGACCCAGTGGGCCCAGGTCTGGAGCTGCTCCAAGCCCCGTCTCTATGGGGAGATGCTGGTGTGTGTGTGCATGTGCGTGTGTCCGCCCTGTGTCCCCACCAGTGAGTGGTCACCAGGATGTGGCCGGAATGGACCTTGGGGCAGGAGCTGCTGTCTAGAGGCCCTCTGAGGATGCAGAAAGTCCCTCTGGGGATTTGTGGGGGACTGAATCTGCAGGAGACACCACCAAGAGGCTCCCACCTGCAGAGGGGGGAATCTCCCAGGCCTCCTGCCCCAGCCCCCTACTTCAGTGCTTTCTGTTACTTCTCGAGGGTGGGCGTGGGTCTTTCTCATCCTCATGCCCAGGCAGGGTGAGCCAAGGAGCGGAGCAAACCGGGGGTGCTGAACAGTGACTCTGGCACAGGTGGGTGCTGAGTCTAGTGCAGGAGAAAAATAAAAACAGGGCTGTGCTGTTGTGTCAGCATGCCCCTGCTCCAGCAAAACTGACCCCGTACCCCACGGGACCCCCAAAAACCCTTGGGTGAGGCACTTTTAAGGTCTTTTGTCGCTGGAAGAGCCTTGAATAGATTGGAGCAGGGTCACCTGCGGGGTGGCCGTTCTGGGGCAGCAGCCCTGGGCTCCTGGGGCCCCAGGCCAGGTCCAGCAAGCTGCGAGACCTGTCAGAGTGCCCATCCCTAAAGCGGAAGTAGCACTGTGAGGACAAAATGTGTGTGTGGGTGTGCACATGTGTAAGTGTGCGCACACAAAAGTGAGGAGCAGGAGGGCTGGGCTTTTCCCATGCCGTAAGCGTGGCTGGCTTGCACATGAACTCGCCGGTCCAGCTCTGCAGAGCTGCAATCTGGGCAGGGGACAGTGGCAGAGGCCTGCAGCCCTGGGCCAGGTTCCATCCCATTTGAACCCTTGGGGTGCTGCATGTGCTTAGCAGTAATATAGTCTGTGAGGCCCCACAGCTTCCCCCACTCCCTGGGGTTGGGGGAACCTGTGGCCAATCCCAAGCTGCAGCTGCAGCCCCATGAGTCCCTCTTCCTCCGGGTTCCAGGCTCAGGTTCCCCACCCTGCAGTGCCCCAAGCGTGGGGACCAGGGATACCTGGCAGCCTCCAGAATCTTCAGAGCTCTTGAACTGCCATGGGCATCAGGGCCTCAGGAAAGTGACAGCATCCCACCCCTGACACTGCTCCCTGCGGGCCACGCAGCCTGGGAGGAGGGCGTGTGGGTCTTCTGGACACCCTGTCCCCCCACCCCGTTCCCATACTGCTTGGCCTCAGACCAGTGCCTCCTGTGAGCATGCGTGCGTGCACACACACACCTGTCTCTGGTGCCAACTGGGCACCAGAACCATCCTCAGCCCAGGGGCCGCCCTGTGCCTGGGAAAAGAGGCTGCTGGAGGTACTGGGATGCACAAGGCGGTACTGAGTCTGGCTCGACCCAGCTGTGAGGCAGATTTTCAGGGCACGGCCTCAGCACGGCCGCAGTGGCTGTGCCCAGGTCTGATCACCTGGCTGGCACTTTGAGGCAGGATCTCGTGGGACACACAGGGACATGGAAAAGGTGGCTGAGCCCAGCAAGGATGGCTTTGCCTCTGCCCACCAGAGGACCCCATCCAGGCAGAGGCCGCTCAGGCCTGTGCTCACACCCCGTGGCCTGGGCGCTGTCCCTGGAGGGAGGACAAGCTGAGGGGACAGCCTTTGGGAAGGTGCCTCAAGAGGTCACCATGGCAGCAGCACCATAGCTGGGCTTCCCTGGCCATGGCTACTTGGAGGCCACAGGGGCAGGCCAAGGCCTGTGGCCCCCAGCCCAGGGTCTGGCTGCAGCCCTGATTCACCAGCAGCTAAGTATAGTGCTGCTTAGCGGGAGCTGTCAGGAGGAGGGGGTAATGAGATCATTGGTTCTAAATCCGGCAGGAAGTGAGAGGCGGAATTGGCCCAGCGCCTTTTCCTCAGCTAGTGCGTGTGCGTGCGCACACACACACGCAAAACACGCACACAATACACACATGGACATGTGCACACATGTGCACGCACAGGCACACACACAGCCACACCTATATATACACAGATGCACACATGTGGCACGCATGTTTTTACTCTCACAAATCACACACACGCATGCAAACAGAGCTACACTCACACATATTCATGCAAAGCACACACACATGCCTCAGAGCATCCACACACCCACACATGCACACGTGTATGTGCTTTACCCACTCACTAACACACATGCTCACGCCAGCCCACAGCACCCGGTCCTGAGAGCCAAGGTGCAGGCAGGAGGGGGAGTGGGGGTTGCCGGCCCAAGGGGAGGGGACACCTGCTCAGGGTCCTAGCCCCACGGGACTCACAGGAGAGCCGAGGGAGGCCAGGCGGCCAGGAACCCGGCCCACAGTGAGGCACACCCAGGGGTGGCCGGCTATGGTGCTAGAAGGCTGCAGGCCCCGGCCTGGCCCGGCACTGGCAGTGGGAGAGGGTGCAGGTCCCAGGCGCTGGCACTTACAGATCGAACACCAGGTAGTGGAAGCCTTCCTCCGAGATGCTGTCGTGCAGACGCACTGCGGGACAGAGAAGCCGTGAGCTGGTGTGGCTGGGCCACCCTCCCGCCTCCTCCCACGGCCACCCCGGGAAGGGAGGCTGGGGGAGCTTGGACCTTGCAGGCCTCTGCAGCACCCGCCCTCCCCACCCTCAGCCTGCCCGGCTGCCCTCTCCTCGGTCACCAGGAGACGCCAGACCCCGAGCCAGGGCAGGAGCTCCTGTGCCATGTGATGGCACGGGGTGCAGGGCACCACGGTCCCCGTCCTTCCTGGCAGTACACACAGCTGCAGAGCCCCTGCACAGCACACCCCTAAGTGCGGGGCTTCAGTGCTGAGCCCGGGCCTGCCGTGCCCTCCATGCCCTAGTTTCTGGCTGCCTACAGAGATCTGTGTGCTTCGTGCTCCCCAGCCTAGACCTGCCTGGTGCAGGGCAGGGGCGAGTGGGGACAGTGGCCAGCTTGTGCCGGCTAAGACACTCTGGGGTGATGCCGCCTGGGCCCTCTTCTCACACAATGGTTTCAGCCCTGTGCTGGAACCTGGTGGCTCTGAGTGCTCTGAGTATTAACTCAATTAACAGTGAGGTCACTGAAACACAGAGAAGTTGAGTAATCAGCCAAAGGTCACACAGCCCACAGATGGCACAATGGGGCTGTGATCAGGTCAGTCTGGCTCCAGGGCCTGCACTGCACTGGCCCCAACCCCTCCGCTCTTTGGGACAGAGGCAGATGACCTCCGAGGCCTTGCTGTCCTTGCCCCCAAAACCTCACCGGGTGGTGGAGCCTTCTTCCTGCTCCTCCAGGCCCCCAGGGCCTTGGGAACAAGCAGCCCACACAGCTCCAGCCCCTTCCTGGTGCCCTCTGGCGCTGTCCTACTTTCTCACTGGCTGCCAGGGCCCTCCCTCCTGTCTCTGGTCCTCCAGGGACCAGCTTGATGGCGTCCTTGGGCCAAAAATGCCAATGTGGCCTCCAGGGTCTGGGCCTGCAGACCCCTGGGCTCTGGTGGCCTCCACCAAGGCCTTCCTTTTTCAGCGCCTCACCAGGGGCCCCAGACCCCCATCCCCAAAGGCAGAGCCAGGCATGCACACTGTGCCTCCCCTGCCACCAAGTCACACAAACGGCACCCCGGCCTCCTGCCTGGCTCCGCTTCCCCTCTCTGGCTGTGCTGGGGCGAGCTGCACAACCCACAGGAAGCTCCAGGCCGTGTCACTGTCGCCAACACCATCCAGGTCTGAGGGCCCCGCTGACCGAGCTCGGCTCAGTAACAGGGGCCGGCACCACTTAGGGACCTGGACTGCTTTTCCAAGCCGGGCACAGAAGTCACAGGCAGAGGACAGCAGCTGGCTGGGTCTGCATCCTCACTGCCTGCTCTGCCCAGCACTGGGAGAAGGTTCACCTGTGCCTCGCCCCACCTCACCCTGTGCTCCTCGAAAGCTGATTTCTGTCCCCCAGGTCCCCACCTCCACCAGGACCTCCACCCCATCCATGCCAGCCTGTGTCCCAGTGAGATGCTGTGGGCTCTTGGGTGTGACCAAAGTCCCCGGAGCTGCCTGCACTACGGGACACGCTGCTCACACCTGCAGAGCGGGGAAGGCGCAGGCCTCGTGGACAAGGCTGAGGTGTCCAGGACGCAGCTCCTGGGGTGCCTCGGGGACAGACGGCCTGGAGGGGCTGCCCTGCCCCGCACCCCCTCCAACTGCAGAATGGGATGAAGCCAGGGGCCGAGGGCGCAGACCTGGGGGGTCCCTCCTTCTTGCCAGGAAGCAGGGAGACCAGGATCCGTGTGGGAAGTCATGGAGGTGCGGGTGCACATGCTTTCTTCAGCATTTTTAACATTTTAAAAATAGTCAGGTGCTTATTTTAATGGTTTAGAAGAAAACCTAACTGGCACATGAGACCCGTGAATTCACAGACAAGGCTGAGCACAAAAGTGAACTGTCGAGAATCTATTTAAATAACAACAGTAAGCGAAGAATGCTCCGTGCAGAGGTGGCGTAAATAAAGTCTCGTGGTGTCCTAACTAGTCTGGGTGCCTTGGGCCAGGTGATGGCACAAATGTGACCCAGGCCTGGTCACAGCCACTGCCACTGCCTTCACCATCCCAGAGAACAGGGCCCTAGGGGGCACCCAACCCTCTCTGCTGTGCTCTGGAGCTCTCCAAAGCAGGGGACTCTTTCCCTTAGGGCTACAAGGGCTGAACCCCAAGTGCCCATAGGCAGGGTCCTTCCACCCTTGAGCCACTGAGGTGGTCGCAACCCTGAGACAGAGCTGGGGTCGCTGATCTCCAGGGTTGGCTAGATCAGCTCCAGCCACGTACAGAGGGGAGCCCGGCCCCCGGGGGGAGGTCTGGGGTGCTGAGGACGCTGCCTGCCAGCTCCACTTCTGCACCATTCCCTCAGGCCCCGTAGCAGAGGGAGGTTTGGGACCTGCTCCCTGATGCCCCCTCTGCCCCACAGGAAGCGCTTTCGAAACAGAGATGGGCAGGAGCCTGTGGCGCTGGCTGGGTCTCCTCCTGGCATCTCTCCCAGCACAGGGCACGCATCCATAAACATGCAGAATTGTGGATTCTGGAACCTTCCCTGGGGATGGTGTTGACTGGATCACACCCAAACGGAGCACAGGCCACCTGGGTTCACTATACAAGGTGACCACCGCCGGCACCCTCACCCGTTGGGTGGCCCACCCCCCACACTCAGTCCCTGGGGACTCTAAGGTTGAGGTCCCTGTTGCCAAACCTTCAGGGGCTGTGGCCCTGACCTGAGGGCCATGGGCTACCCAAAGGCTTCTGCTTGTCCCAGGGGATCCAAAGGCGGTCAGTCCCACACTGGGGTGCACCTGCCGAGCTAGTGGACTCTTCCTCCTCTGTCCTCCCAGGATCTCTTCCCTGAAGACTCTGCTGCCACGGAAACCATGGAAACCTGGGTCCAGGCCCTGGAGGCAAAGCCCCCCACCTCCAGCTCTGATAGGCCCCGATAGGCCAGGCCCTTGTCCCACACCAGGCACTGCCGAGGTCATGGCCAGTGTCCTCCTACTGGCCAGCCTCCTCCACCCCTGGGTGACACAGAGCCACCCCCTCCTCAGTCTCCCCTGAGCCAGCAGCTGGAGCAGCCAGCAGGCCCACGTGTACAGCTGGGGCTAGGGCAGCTGTGAATCCACTCACACTGGGTCCCTCAGCTTGGTGGACACCAGGCTCACAACCTCTGAGCCAGTTGTGGTGGGTACAAAATGTGTCCCAAGTCCTCGGATAAATCTCCTCCGAGGGGAGCTTGACCCCGGGCCCTCCTGTGTGGGCTCAAATGACAGCAAAAGCGACAGCTCCTGGCCTGGCACAGAAAGGCCCAGGGCTCCTCGGAGGCTACCCAGTGTCCCCCAGGCCTGAGTGACGCTGCTCTTGGGTACAGACCCCCAGGACCAAGCAAGACTCGCACACCCAGGCCCCATTCACCACAGCCAAAGGGCAAACAGATCCGCACAAGCGTATTCAGCCTTCAAAGGGAAGAAACCCTGACAAACGTATGACACAGGTGGCCCCAAGGACATACGCAGCCACAAAAAAGACACACACCGTACAGTCCACTCCTCTGTGGTCCCCGGAGTGGCCAGATTCACAGACAGAAGAAGAACTGGGGGTCCTGGGACTGGAGAGGGGCGCAGGGAGGGGTGCGGAGAGAGTGTGCAGTAAGAACGGACCATTCATCGAGTCTGTTTGAAGGTTTTCTACTCCAAAGATGAAAAAGGTTTGGATATAGACAGCCAGATGGGTACACAGCATTGTGAATGTATTTAACAACTAACGTTATGGATTCTTTATCATAATTTTTAGAAGACGTTACACTTCCTGTGTATCTCTCTTACCCCCCAACCCAGACTGTCTCTCTCTGTCCCCGTCTCTGTCGCTGTCTGCTATGTGCATGCGTTGAAGGCTCCATCCCCAGCCCAGTGTACTCTTGGGAGGATCGGGGCCTCTGGGCAGTGGGGCTGCTCACTGGCGCCAGGGCCTTGAAGGGAACACTAGGACCCACTGCTGCCGCCTGGAAGCGCCAAGGAATCCTGAAGGACTGCCCATGCACACGCTGTCCGCAGCTCCCACACACTACCATGTTCCCTAATACACGGAAGCTGGGGTCTCCTGTGCTGGCTGGCATGGGAGGTGTGGGGTTCACTTTGCTGCACCCCGGATGGCCACAATACCACAAAACAAGCTTAGGAAGTGGCGGGGGGTTTGAATCTCCGTCCACAAACAAAGGTCTGCTTCAGCTTGGAGCCAGGCCATTCCAGGTCTCTGGCCTCACTCCCTGCAGGCTGCTTCGGACAAGCAGGGCTTTCCACACGACTCCCCCAGCCTCCTGCAGGCCCCACAGGGAGCTGTCATGGGTGGAGACTGCGGCTGCTCCTGCCCCAGCCTGGCCAGCGCGGCTCCTGCTCTCACAGCCTGGCAGCCTGTGGGCAGCTTCCTGTCTGGAGGTGGGGCTGGCAGCCCAGAAGTGAGGCTCTGGAGGGAGGGCCCCGCCATCCTGCCGTCTCCCCTCAAGCTCCCTCCCACTTCTGAGAGCCCCAATCTACAGAGAAGGTTCCTTGTGAGTCTGCAGCCTGGGCCACTGCCACTGGGTTCCAGGATGTGCTGCTTAAGGGGCCGGTCCCCATGGGGACGAACCCCCTGCTGGGACCTCAAGCAGCCACCAGGCCCAGGCCCAGCCCCAGCCAGGCTCCTGCTTGGAACCAACCCAGACCCATGCTGGGCATCCAGTCAGGCAAGGAGACGTCTTGTTCCAGATCCACCCACAACCCACCTCCCAGGAACACCCGGTGTCCCACACACCCAAGGCTGACAGCCCTCTCTCCCTGGCACCTGGGCCGGGAGCAATGTGTTCCAGGTGTGCCCCAGGTGTCCCTCTTAAACACAGCTTCCTAGGTGCCATTCCGACAAAAGAGAATGAAGCCAGGGTGTCTCCCTGCTCCCCAGCACACACACGGCCTTAGCTCCAGGCCTCCCCAGCCCCTGAGGGACCAGTGTTGGGAGGGGACAGGCAGTGGGACACAGGCACACACGGGCACACACTCAGCTGGAGCCCGGAAGGTGAGGGGTGGCAGGACCCGGGGTCTGAGACCTCTGAGGTGACCCAAGTGGCAGCTGTGCCACTGGACTACTGGGATCCAGGACCTCTGAGTAGGCTGGGGCCCAGTGCAACTCAAATCTATCTGACCTGGTTGAAGGCAAGGGGCTTCCAGCTACCTCACTTGCCCCCTCTTCCCAGCTGGGCCAACCCCAGACTCCTTGGAGACCTCTCCACATCCCAGCCAGTGGACAGGCCACAAGCCCCGGGTCCTGGGCTCAGGGCACCCAAGGCGTATCCTCAGAAGGGCCCACCCGCCCTCCTGGGGGCTGCTCACCGATGTTGGAGTGCTTCAGCAGGCGGCAGATCCGGGCTTCTCTCTCCAGCTTCTGGTGATCTGGGGATGCAGAAGGACAAGGCATGACCTTGAGTCTCGGCAGCTGGCCCACGAGCACCACACTAGGACAGGGCCTTGACGGTGCTTAGCCACTGCGAACGGCAGAGGCCCCAGGACCCTCCGCTGTCTGCTGCAGTGGGGAGAGGCAGGTGTGTGCACTGCCAAGCCCCAGACAGCACTGCTGGCCAGGGACAAGCAGCAGATGCCAGGCAGGGATGCTGGGGGGGGTCACAAACTTCAGGCTGAAAGTTCCTGCATGACCCGGGACACGGTGCCCATGCATGACCTGCCCTGATTCTGTACTCTTCAGGGCTTTCTGCTGACAGCAAATTTGTCCTCCCAAGGCAGCAGTGGGGCTGCATAACTGTCAGCCAAGTTGGGGTGAGGCTCTGACCCCAGAGCTCAGAGTCCCCCATTCTATCTCCATCCTCAATGCACCAGCCTTACCTGGGCACTGGGAAGGGGAGACACGGAGACACCTGGGCACTGCCCAGCTGAGCCCCAGTTCCCAGGGGCTGGTGCCCCCGGGCAGTCCCTACAGGGTATCACCCGGAGGATGGGCCAATTTTTGAGTAAGAAGTTTTATATTGGGGCTGGGGATTTAGCTCAGTGGCAGAAGCACCTGCCTGGCAAACGTGAGGTCGTGAGTTTGATCTACGGTACCAAAAAAAAAAAAAAAAGTTTTATATTCCAGACAGAGGTGCCAGGAGGATCTAAAATGTGTAGCCAAACTAAGAGCCCGCGAGTGAGTGGAGAGGAGACAGCACTGGGGCCCCAGCCACCTCTGATGCCCAAAGGAAAGGTGACCCTCCTGCCTCGAGGGTCACCACATGTGGGCTTCCGGTATGACCAGGTGGAAACAGGTGCATCCCTGGGGCTCTGAGGAAACGCAGGCGGACCTTCAGCACTCGGGACAGCGGCCGCCTCCTGCTGAGACGGACACCCCACCCTCTGGCCCTGCCCAGAGGAGCCGGCTGGCCACACCCACCGATCCGGCAGCGCTGCTGCCTTCCTGAAGGGAGCCGCCACAGTCCCCGAGCAAGGGAAGACCCAGCGCACACTCAGAAGGATGCTCGGAAGCCTTTCTGCCCAGCCTGCGGCTTCCGGCCCCTGCGAGGCATGGGGAAGACCGTCCACCGGGTCTGGCCGGGTCATCTGTGCTCAGCTGCCCAAGACACGTGTGATGTGGTCTAGGGACACAGCGTGCCACAAACAGGCCTGTCTGGGATGCATCCAGCTGGTGCTCCCTCCTGCCCCCGTGAGTCCTCCCTGAGCCGCGGGCGCACACACCAGCTCCCATCTGCTTCCCCCGCCCCACGCCTCACACTCGCTGGAGCCCCGGCAGAGCCTGCGGGTGAGTAGAAACGGACCCCACCCGTGTGCTTCCGCACCCTACTCCCCCATCTGCACCAAGCTCTGTCACAATGGCGGCCGAGGCACCTGGAGACAGCCAGTGCTCCTGGAGGCCCCAGCATTCTCTGATACAAAGTGTGCAGAGGGAAGAACCCAGGCACAGTGAGAGCCTGCACACCAAGGTGACCGCTGATGTGTGGGCTGGGACCAAGCTCAAGGGCGACAATCACACACACACACACACACACACACACACACACACACACACACACCCTCACTCCATACCCCACACACCTGCTCTCCGGGAGGAGCTGGCGCAGAGAAACTCTGGCAAAACATGCTATTTAGTCCTCCCACCAGAGACGCAGCCCACAGACAGAATACAGCATTCATTTATACCCCCATCCAACACTGATCAAAGAAAAAACACCCCAAAACAAAAAAATACCCAAAACAATTTTACTCAAAGATCAGAGCCTGCAATTATCCGTCCGCCTGCCTGGATTCTAATGATAGCACAGGGCCCGAGACTCCACCCTCGGGGAAAGCCAGGCCGGAAGCTTTTCTAGGTGATTCCGCCCACATGGCAGAGCCCGGGATGGCAGTGCGCAGCTCCGGGCTGCTGGTGGCTGTCTGCTAGGCACCCTAGGGAGCCCCAAGGTCAGTGGCATGTGTGAGGCCCATTGCTGAGGCTCTGGTCACAGAGGGGCAATGGCCCCAGCCGAGCCCGGCCACTCACACTGAGTGACTCATGCAGGGCTGGTCATGGCTTCCAAGCACCAGGCTGCTACAGCACACGATGCCTCAGAGGCCAGACCCTCTGGTCACTCGGGCGCCTCTGCAGGCTGGAGGGTGGCAGCGGTCTGCCTACACACAGTAACCCCTGTCCACTCCGGTAACACTGCCCTGGGGGCAGCAGGGTCAGTGCTCTGGAGGAAGGGGAGACATAGGAGGACAGGTGACAGCCTGATGACAAGGCCATCCTTCTCCCTCGCTGACTCTGCAGCAGCAGGACCAAAGCAAACTGCTTGAGGTGACACAGAGAGAACACTCTGGGTTACACCTGCCTGGCTGTCCCATCAACTCAGGTTCAACTCAAGCCACCTTTCAGGGACAGGGACACAGTCCTCCAACATCGGCCACTGCTGACAGATGGGTCCTGGAGGGTTTTGTGGGAGGCACTCAGGAGTCAGGAAGGGGAACAGCGGCACCTCTGGGCTGTCACAGCACTGCCACCTTAAAGGTGACAGGCAGGGCTGCCCCAAACTGCCCAAGGCCAAGATGCAGGCGCATGGCTGTGACCACACCCTGGAGCACCTGCCACATAATGGTGCCATCTGCTCTCCACTTATGACAGGTGACAGCGTGTTTAATTCCAAGGGTGCCCTAAGAGGCCAGGATTGCTGGGTGGGGGACCTGAGGACACTGGAGTGTGGCCTCAGGGACTCTCATGTTCTGTGTGGACAGTACCCAGAGACCATGGCCACAGCCCCAAAGGACAAGCTGAGGGGACACTTCGGGAAATCTCTGCTGGTCACTCTCCACCACCTCCTCCTCCTTCCTCCAGAGCCAAGAGGGCGTCTGGGTGGAACCAGGAGGCTCCCGCCTACCCGAGCCCCAAAGCCATCGAAGGCATACTCCTGGCAGGGTGACTCACAGCAGGGAGGGGAGGCGGTGGCAGTGAGAGGAGCCAGCAAGCAGGGGACAGGAGAAGCGTGGGTGGCACCCAAACCTGCCAGCTGTGGGCTGTCAAGGGAGGACACGAGGCGGGGCAGAGCAGGACAGCAAGAGGAGAGAGAGGCCCACACAGAGGAGGGGCCACCTGCTGCTGTCCCCTCCTTGGACTGTGGGGACCCAGGCCCAGGAGGAGCCCTGAGCTTGCTGGCCTCGGGGGGCCGGGACAAGTGACACCCCTCGGCAGGCCTCCCCGGGATGACAGGAACAGCAGCGGCACAGGACCTCGCTGAATCGAATGCGACAGTGTGTGCAGAGGGTCTGAGCAGCGCCTGGAGCATGGCAGTCCTGTCATCTCCCAGAGGCCGCAGCTCCCCCACAGACCACCAGGGGTCTGCAGCTATATCCAAATCCTGCTGAGGGGCTACCCCGCAGTTGGGTCTCTGTCCATCCAGCTCTGCAGCCCGTAGTGGTACTAGGCTCACTCCTTGTAACCTCAGCATGGGGCAAGACTGTCCACCCAGGTGACCGCACCGTCTCACAGCAGCAGGAGCTGGTCTGCCTTTATTCCTGCCTCAGCCACTTGCACCATCCGGTGGCCTGAGAGACTTCCAGAGCCTCCAATGGCTCCGGGCATCCTCCCCACAACCACTGGGCCCCTTCTAAGCACTGTCCTGTGCTTACCTGCCTTATTCCTCACAGAGCTGAACCTGTTCTGTTTTCAGGCCCCTAAAGGGCACCCCAGCAGACAAAGCCACTGTCACGTTACCCAACTCCAGACAGGACACAACTGTAAGGTGGCCAGGTGGAGGCAGGCTGGGCCCTGTTGGGGTTGGATGTCTGGGGGAGCCAGGGGCCACCTCCCCATGTTCCTCCCTCAGGGCTTGACCGAGGGTGCCAGGATGTCAGGGGACAAAGGTGGAGGTGATGAGGATGGCAGGCAGCAGGGACAGACATTCCTCTCCCCTTGCGCCAGCATGGGATCTCGAGAATGTGCAGTCAGCCTATACTTCCTCCCAGAGGCCGGAGCTCGTGGACAGCAGAGCAGGCACAGCGTGGCCCTCACAGTGGCTTTCGGAGCATGTTTTAAGAAGCAAACTCGGAAACCAACAATCAGCCTGACAGCAGGAGCAGGCGACACTCCGAGGCAGGAGGTGCCTGTGTGCCTGTCCTGCAGCTACCTGCCACCCCAGTGGGAAAAAGAGAGGGTGCAGGGCTCTCAAGGGACCCCCAACAACCTCTGTGGAGCACAGCACTCAAGTGAAGCTGACCCGGCACACGGGGTCTCAGGCACATATGGTCACACTGGGGCCACAAGTGGGGTGCCCCTCTGGCTTCTCTCCGTAGGGCCCCTGTCCTGGCAGCTGACACTCTGCCCAGCGCCCTCCACAGTCTCTGGACAGAGATGTGGCCCGGAGCTCCTGCGACGCTTGGCCAAGCGTGGCATCTGCCATGAGGCCACGACTTTCGACTGAAGCTGAGTCCTGCACGGAGCCTCCAGCGGCTCAGCCACATCCCCTCCCACCTAAGGGGTTCCCTCCACTGATAAGATGCTCTCCTCACCAGGGACCAGGTGCCGGAGCAGCACTGTGATTACCCAAAAAGACCAAATGTGGTCCCCAGCCTGCAGCCCTGGCCCATCGGGAGCGGTCCCCAGGCCCCTCGGGAGCGGTGACCACCATGCAGCTCACCTGCCAACGCTGGCCTCAATGTTGCTCCCTCCCACCCTCTGGGAGGGTTGCCCCCCAGTACGAGGTCATTTAGACCTCAGTTCTGCCAAAGTCATGTGGGGACAATCGTCCTCTTGCATGGGGTAAGGCCCCTGCCCTGTCAAAGTTCTCTCCTCTCTCCCGCCAGTCCATACCCGGGGTAGGGCCTCCACTACACAGGCCCCCATGGCCACCTCTCCAAACATCACCTCAGCTTCCTCTGGGGACAGGAGGGGACTCAGCACCATGACCCCACGTAGTACAGACTGAGCACATTCTTGGGCCACAGCCCACACTGGGTGCGAGATTCACAGGTCACGGCCCTAATCCTGAAGAGGAACCCAGACACAAAAGGACGCAGGAGCCTCACCAGGGCCACACTCTTGCCCCCAACTCCGTACCGTCACCACATACCTAACCAAGAGCCCTCCCACCCTGCCCGGAACGGGTGCCTGGATGTCACCAAGAGGCCCATCTCAGCCAGAACCCTGCCACTGCGAGCCTTTCTATCCCGGTAAAGGAACAGAGAGGAAATGGGAGGCCCTGCAGAGACAGAAGCGCCAAGTCTCCCAGCTCTCCTGTGACAAAGGAGGGGGTGTGGTTTGGCTGACAGCATCACGCCCTTCCCTTCAGTCCCCTGCGGAGGGACTGGGGCAGCCTACCTCATGTCCTGTCACCATGGCTGTTTCCTGGATGCTTGCTGGGACACCCTGAAAGGTCTCCTCCTCTCTCTGAAGCAGCAGCAGGGAGATTGTTCCTAAAGTGGTAGAGTAGGGAAGGGGCCAGGCCCATTCCTGACACCCCAAACTTCCTCAAACGCCAATAAGCTGTGATGGACACAGCTAGCCCTCCTTGTGATTCCCTGGTTTCAGTTCTGTCACTTCCACAGCTCCTGTCTCTGTCACCATAACCTCGGTCATCCTGGACCCTACACCCTGCTCCCAAGGTGCTCCCAGAGTGTCCACCCTGACCTGAGGTGGGCTTGAATTTCAACCAAGCAGTAGAACTAAAACTGGCTGAGATCAGAAGGCTTGAGTTTAGAGCAAATTGAACCAATACACAGGTTCATATTTGGACCAATCAACAGGCCTAAATTTGGATCAATCAGTAGGCTCAAATTTGGACCAATCACAGACCTGAATTTAGACCAATCAGCAGGCTTTACTATGGACCAATCACAGGGCTGCAGCTGCTATGTAAGCACTGCCCAGTGCTGGGTTGATCTGATGGGGGTTCCCTCTGGTATACTGCCTGTCCTGCCAGCATTACAGGTCTTATTCAAATAAATCTCACTCTAGTAGTTCTAGAAATTCCTGAGGATCCTGTGAGTAGTGTGGACAAAAGCTGCTTTAAGAAAGACCTTACATTTCAACCAAGCAGTAGAACTAAAACTGGCTGAGATCAGAAGGCTTGAGTTTAGAGCAAATTGAACCAATACACAGGTTCATATTTGGACCAATCAACAGGCCTAAATTTGGACCAATCAGTAGGTTCAACATGGACCTTGTTCGATCCCCGGTACCAAAAGTAAAAAAAAAAAAAAAAAAAAAAAAAAAAAAGGAAGGCCTGGCTGAGCCATCGTCACAGTTCTGCAGCCAGGAGGTCCCACAGGCTGCTTAAGCTCCTACCATTGAGGCCCCAGGCAGCCAGGCCCCGCGGAGAGGGCGGTGGCCTAGCCCCAGCTGCCTTCACCCCAGCAGCCCACTACAGGGGGTGCGCAGGGGCAGTCTTCAGGACCTCCAGGGTGGGGAGCAGCAGCCCTGGGAAGCCAGGAAGCACTGGGGCAACCTCAAGCTCATTTTAAGAGGGGACAGAGGCAGAAGGCTTGGAGTCCAGGGCCCAACAGCTCCCTCCGTTTGGGCAGCCCGGGTGGGGTCCTCTGAGGCCACCAGGTGATGGGGTGCAGCCTCCCCACCTCAGCCCCAAGCTGTGTGACCAGGAACGGCCAGCAAGCTGGCCCTCGGGAAGACACTACTGTGCCATGGATGGTCCTCGATACTAGGGCCATTCCCTTGTCCAATTCCCACCAGCTCAGGGCCTCTTGCCCACAGCCCAGCAGGGTGGGCACCGCTCCTGCCCAATCAGGACACAACTGCATCTGGGGGTCCGTGGCACACGAGCCCACTGCTGCACCCAGGCCCCCACACTCCTTGCGACTGTTCACACCAACGGCCAGAGCCAACGAGCAGTAATTCGGGGTCCCCTCCCCAGATGTCACAGACCAGGACCCTCACGGCTGTTCCTCATTTCTGTGCTCCCCCTGGGGCCTCCTTCCAGAAACCTTTGATGTCGCTGGTTGAGTTATGAACCTGTTATGAAAACCCACCCTCCCCACTGTCTTGTCGCCCCCTGCCGCCTAAACCGCGGGGCATCCCAGCAAATCAGAATTTTAGGCGGCAAAGTTTAAAAGTAACCTTTTGGTATAAGCACTCCCCTCGCAGTAGGTGTTTTCATGCTTATCTGACACTGACCTGAGCTGCTACATCAGCAGCCCCTACCTGGCCCCCTTTGATGCCCATGCTTCACCTTGGGATGGTCCTGGGGCCCTCACCTAGCCTCTCCTCCCCTCTAAGTCCCTCTGCAGCTGCAGCAGGGCATCCCAGGCCCACCCCGTAAACCCCAGAACCACAATTCCAGGCTTCAGAAGGACGGGGTCACAGAGGGGGACCCCGTCCTGCTCTTCCTGACCAGTTCCTTTAGCCAGTCAGCTGTGGGGCTGGAGGGGGAGGACAGAGGCACAGCGCCAGGAGGGGCCAGGAGGGTCCCCAAGAGGGCGGGCACAGCTTCCTGCGCATGCTTAGCTGCCCAGCACTGCGGCACCATCCCTATTAACCCAGTTCCTTGGATTCTGCCACCGCACTCTATCCCCCTGGGCAGGTGCTGATCTGGGCTGCAGGTCGCAAGGCCAACAGAAGGCATAGCACAGGCTGCAGCGCAGAGGTCGCAAACGCCCTTGGGCTGAGCTGCAGGGCGCCCCTGCCAGCCTCTTCCTCTTGGGGTACAGGCTCTGCTCTGCCTGTGCCATGAGGACAGCTCCTCCCATCACCCCTGGGCAGGGCCCGCAGGGGACAGGCACTTCAGGGAGCCTGGTCTTCTTGCCTGTGAGATCAGCCCACCTGAGCCCATCACCTGGTGGGGGGACGCGTGACACCTTCCATGAGCCAGCACCAAACCTCAGCCTTCCCCAGCTCGCTGAGACCTGAGGGCCCTCACCCCCTGGCTCAGCTCGCCTCATCCCTGGGGGCCCCTGTGTGTGGCCACTAACCAGGGTCACCTCTGCGCCCGCTGCCTGGGCCTGATACCCACACACCTGTACCCGGGGCATCCGTCCGGGAGGGCCCAAAACCAGCCCCCAGCAGCTGCTCCTGACACAGAGGGCGGAGGCGACAGCAAAGCTCCTGCACCTAATGAGCTCTTTACCCCCAGTCAATTAATGTTCCTCCAGCTGCTTTTGTTAACGGCAGTTTAATAATCACTGATTATTCAGTACATTCACAGACTTTGAATGTCTCACAATCCTCTATTTAATTAAGTATTAAATTTTAAAAATCCAGCCGTGCTGCTGTTCGGCATAGCTGGTGTGGCTGAGCACAGGCGGCACCATGGTCCACCTCTCTCCTGCAGCTGGGCCTCGAAGGACCCACGCGTGTCTCCTGGGCCTGGGGGGCTCTGGATGCAGCCAGTGTGGGCACACCGCATGCCCTGCAGTCCTGGGCACCCTTGAGGAAGAGCAACCCACCGTGTTTCTACTGGGTTCTGTGAGAGGCGGGCAGACAATTACAGGGTCCCCTCCCACTCTCCTGTCCTCGGCCCACTTGTAGGGTAGCTGCGGGGAAGGCCTTGACGGAGTAGCCCCAACCCCACTATTACTGAGAAGAAAGCAGGGAGCTTGGGCCGGCGGGATGCGGGGCTCACTTGGCCCTGGGGAAAGTCCACAGGTCTGGGGATCAGAGAAACCTGGGTCCCTAAGGGGAGGTGGCCCGGCAGCAGAGGGCACAGGACACAGCCCTAGACCAAGGAGGATGGTGACACAGGATCCTGTCTGCTGAAGGAGGCCAGGAGGGGACTGTCCTATGTCATCCCCTGGGGACCTCTGGGCCACCCAGCTGTCACCACCATCCCCCACAGGCAGCAGAGGAGCCCAGGAGAGGAGACTTAGGCAGGCTCACTGGAGACAAACAGGGAAGAAGCCACAATGGGAAGGGCCAGGCTGAAGTCAGTGAAGCCCAAGGTCACCTGATACCGAGATAGAGGGGCCACAGTCACCCACCGTGGCTGGGGGACAGACATGGGACAGCCCTGATAGATGAGGGAGGGTGGAAAGAGCTGGGTGAGGGGATAGATGGGGCCCCCAGAGGAGTCCACACATGGCCCCAAATCAGAAGCAGGGTCTGGGGCCTGGGGGTGCAGGGTGCAGACACAGCTCGGGCACAGGATGGGCAGTGTGTCCCCGAAGCTGGTGGCCTCGCCTAGATAGACTCAGATCCACTCAGATGGACACAGACCTCAGGGGCCACTGGGCCACCCCCTCCACTGGAGGACACAGGTGCACGAAGAAAGTCCCCATGCTTGCAGGCCATGCCAGCCCTGCCCACAGCCCACCGCAGGGAAGACCCCACCCCCACACCTGTGACACACTGCCAGGCCACCCATGAGCTACCCTCTGGGGCGCAGGTCCCTGCACAGCCCTGCACAGCGCCCCTGCAGAGGGGCGGCTGTGCACACACAGCTGTACCCCATCTGTGTCCTGTCCCCATCCACAATCCCCAGGGTGTGTGTGCAGTGTCCCCGTGGACCCCGCCTGCTGCTCTGGGAGACAGGGGCCCCTCTGGTCCTGAGGTGCCCTGGCGCAGTGGGCTCTCTGGATTCCACACCCACCCGGGCACCTGAAGTGTCTTCCCAAGGGGGAGCTATGGGGTCCCCAGATCCCAGCCGCACCATCCTGGGGTGAGAGCTCAATGGGACACGCCAAGTCCGGACAGACACGCACGTGTGCACACTGGGGCACACAGATGCCACCACATGCAGTGCCCCACATGAACACTGACACATGCATGCAGACTCTAACACACACACTTTTCCATGCAGACACCACACACAGAGACACATGTGCACAGTGATGCTTCCAGTCAGACATATCCACACGATACACCTGTGCACAGACCCTGCCACACGCATACCACAGGCACGCAGACACGTGCACACTGGTACTTCCACATATTCGCACAATTCCACCTGCACACACACACCTCCACACACAGACACACGTGCATGTGACGCCACATGCACGCGCATGCAGACACTTGTGCACGCACACTCACACAGAGCACCTCCTCACAGGCACACTCGTGCCAACGCCACACCCGTGTAGACCCTGCAGGTACCTCCGCACGCACACACACACTTGTGCACACACGGACAGTTACACACACGTGCAACCCCTTCTGGAGCACGGTCAGGAACTGGTGCCCTGGACCTGAGGGCCTCGTCCCCACCTTCCCTGCTTCTCACGGCACACTCAGCCCCGACACACAGATGAGTTGGGGCAGGAGCACCCCAGCCTGGTTTCCAGAGGAGGAAATACTCACGGCCCCCCCAAGACTTGGCACAGCCGCATACACAGCTCACTAGGTCCCATGGGATGGGCCTGGCTGCCTGAGCATGGCCCCTGGACCCACCGAGGGACCCCATTTCCAAAGCGTCTCACAGCCAGGATCAGGTAGGGCCAGAGCTCCTCACACCCTGTTTGCCTGCATCTGGGTTCAGGTGCTCATCAGAGCTGCTGGCTGCATCTGGGAGGACAGGGAGGTGACAGTCACGGCACTGCCGTCTCACTGAGGTGACCATCCGCTCAGTGCCCTGCTCCTGCCACTCTGAACTTCGGAGACAAGGACACTGGGGCCCTCACCCACGCTCGGACCTGCACCCAGGCACCAGGGCGCGTGCTGAAGACCGATGTCTGGTTCTGTTTGCTGTCGCTCCCGCAGGTCAGGACACCACCCACAAAGGGGCGGGGACGTGTCTGCTCCGCACCATGGCACCCAGCACAGCACCACACCGGGTCCTTCCTTCCCCACCCACAGGTCTGATCCTCCCCCTCTGAGGTCAGCTGCATGAGCCACCCTGCTCAGAAGACTCCACTGAACTGGCTGTGGTGGTGCAAGCGTGTGCCCCAGCACTCTGGGAGGCTGAGGCAGGAGGACTGCAATTTTAAGTCCAGCCTGGGCAACTCAATGACTTAGCAAGACCCTGTCTCAAAATAAAAATGAAAATGGGGGGAAAAAAGGATGCCTCAGGTTCAACCTCCAGCAAAAATGAGACTCAGTTATATTCTGGCCTGGCAAGGTAGCACACACCTGTAACGCAAGCTACTAAGAGGATCACAAGTTTTAAAAAAGGGCTGGGGAGCAGCTCAATGTGAAGGGCCCAGATTCAAGCCCAGCACGCTCGGGTCAGCCAGGGCCAGGACTCTGCTAGCAGGCGCTGCAGCAGCCCTGCCGCCCTGAGGCTGAAGTTGTGGCTCCTCTCTGGGCTGGAGCCTGTGACAGCAGCAGTGCTCTCTACAAGTACCAAGCACTGAGCACTGAGCACCAAGCACCAGCACCAAGCACCGTGAGCACCTTCCCTCCCCTCCTGCTCCGGACTGAGAGTCACAGCCCCGGGGTGGAGAGGCCAGGTGGGGCCTCGGGCCTCTCACACTCCCTGTCCCAACCGGTCCTGCCCGTGGGACAGGTGCACCTACCTCTGGCCGACAGCTTCTTGGTGTTGATGATCTTGGCAGCATATTCATGGCCGGTGCAGAGCTTGACACAGCGGCGGACCACAGAGAAAGCCCCCCTAGGCGGGACATTGGGGAGGGGACAGAGACAGGGAGAGCCGATTAATTTCCTGCAGACACTCAGAGGCCTGTCCCTCTCTAGTCCCTCTCAACCGTGGGACTCATGTCCTGGGCTCAGCTGGACTCAGAGGCCACCCCGGGGTGCTTATGCCAAGTCCACAGACCCAGTGAGGCCCCCTGAGGGAGGCTGCCTGGGTCCAGAGCACAAGCAGGTGGGATTTGTTGCAACTGGACACGAGGTTCATGGGTGGTGTTGGGGGAGGGAGAGGCTCATATCACTTAACCAGACCAAGAGGAAGGGGTCCCCTGTGGTCCCCCACTGTCCTCATGTCATGCAGAAGGTGGGGAGGCCCACTCACCCACGGGCTGGGTGTGAGCTAGGGAATGTGGGTTAAATGACACAGGCCACGGAGGGGCCCTAGACAAGGCCCACAGTCCTGAGGACACTCAGAAGAGGGCTGAGGTCAGGCAGCTGCCACCAGCACACGCCCTCTGACCTCTGTCCTCACACCCCCAGAGGGCACGGCCTCTCCACCCTAGCATTCAGGCAGGGAGAGCATCTGAGACAGGAAATGCTTTTTTCTTCTTTACTACAATTCTTTGAGATAAATCCGTGTAAAAACGTACTATTTGATTTCTCGGAAAAATAATCATGTCCAGCTGGGTAGGAGTCATTTTGACCAGTGATCACACACTCAGCAGCTCCCCGGCTGGCTTTGACCCCCACCCACCATGGCACTAAGGATTGGACTCAGGGCCTTGCACTGAGTTATAGCCCCAACGCTTTTGTAATTTTTCTTTTGAGACAAAGTCTCTCCAAGTTGCTAAATTCCCTGGACTGGGATCCTTGTTGCAAATTTGGAATCCTTCTGCCTCAGCCTCCAGGAGTGGTGGGATTACAGGTAGGTGCCACCGCATCTGGTCCATCTTTGCTTCCTGAAGCTGGTGGTGAATGAGAAGGGGCTTCTTCACAGGGGCCCACCAGGGAGTGGAGGCTACATTTGCTGGTGGATTCGCTCACGAAGCCCATCAGGCAGAAAAACACAGGAAGGACCACTGGTTTGAGACCTGAGGATGGTGAGGGCCAACGCTTCATCTGGGTGTGACTTCAATGCCTGTCTGTCAGCTCCGGGGGACACAGGGTGACACAGCCCTCCCAACCTCATGGCAACCTCCGCCCCCTGCACTCCCCACCTCCCCCCTCAGCTGGCATCATGCTGGGCCCAAAGAGCCCTGACCCAACGCAAACCCCCATGAAGGTTGACCCTTGGGAGAAGGTCATGCAGCGGCCCACATGACCTCCCAGGCTGGCGGTGCCCAATGAGGGGCCCGTCCACAGCAGGGAGGCACCTGCCCACTTTGCCTGTGAAAAAGTCCCAACACCTCCAAGGTCTCCAAGAACAGGTGAACCTGCACCACTACCATCCCCTCAGGACTCACAGCTCCTGCCCACCAGAATTCACAGTCATGGCTGGTCCCTATCACCACAGGCCAACTCCTATGCATCCGCCAAGACCCCATGCAAATAGTGGGGGAGCACTGTCCCTCGCAGCCTCAGGTCCATTTCTCTGCTTTAATTCAGTTATGCATTCACCTGCTTCTGCCCCTCCCTGCATGCACGCCCACCCCAGATCCCGGTGGTAGCCTGGTATACAGGAGTCAGAAGTGATCTGAACACAAATGACCTGGGGGGAGGAACCCAAGGAGAAGAATGCCCCAGGGTCCAGGTTGATGATGCAACCGAAGCTGGGGGAAAATGATTTCTTTAGATCAGGAGGACCCCTGTGCCAGAGCTTTGTGATCAAATGAAGCCAACAAAGATGAAGCCCTCTGAGCCCCTGCTCTGCTGAGGCCCTGGGACACTACTTCATCTGTGGCAGGATCTGCAGGGCCAGGGCCAGGGCAGCGGCCTGAGAGCGTGGGGAGCACTCAGTTCTGTGCAGAAGCAGGACAGGTGCCCAGGAGGGAGGGACAGCCAGCCAGGGTGCACAGAGGAGGGGGACAGGATCACCCCGCAGCAGGCAGCTGCTCCCGTCAGCGAGTGACCCCCAAAGGAGCTGCCCTGAAAGTCCCATCTGTGGCCCTCTGGGGCTCCCACTGTCCGGCTGTTCCCCAACCTTTCTGTGCTGAAGCACAGGGCCTCGTTCGGTGTGGCCTCATGGGCTGCACCTGGAGTGAAGCGGGCTCTGGACTGGCCTGGGACCACAGCAGTGGACGGGGATACCCGGTGAAGACGGGGTTCCCGGGGAGCCTACTCCACGCCCTCCTCTGCTGCATTGATGGCTGGGGACTTCGCAGGTGAGGGGACACTGACTGCCCTCTCTCCCTCCAGGCCGCCCTGTACAAGATGAGGTGACCTGCAAGAGCCCCGTGCCAGTGGCCAGGGCGCCATGGCCCTGAGGGAGCTGGGCTGGGTGCACTTGCTGCCTCCCTCACTGCCCTGGCTGTGTCCATGCCACCGCTTCCTCCGTGGGAATTCTGGGCTTTTCTGTCCCTTCTGGTGGCCTGATCAGGGACGTTTCCAGCTCTGCCCAGGGCGGCTTTCAGCATCTGCACAACCAACCTGACAGCTCTGGTCTCCCCGCAGCACCTCTACTTGCTGGAGGACATGGAACCCAGGGCCGAGCCAGGGACCTACCTGTTCTCAGAAAGGCCACTGGCCAGTCAGGGCTCAAGGATGCCCAGGATCCTTCAGGGAAAGGGACTCCACCCCTAACTGCCATGCACGCGCGCATTTCCCACGCTGGGTTCTGTGCAAGGACCAAGGTTGTGCCCCGGCATGAGCGGCCCCCACCCCACCGGCCCTCGGACACTTTTTGGATTAGGCCGAGCAGGCCAGGTTTGTTTCCCACTGTGCATTGCTGCGTGGCTGCCCTGGGACAGCTGAGGGCTGCCATCTACTCCACTGCCCAGCCCGGGCAGGGGGCCTTTTTCTTAAAACTTAACCGTGCTGCTATTTGTCTGTGTGTTGGCTTTAAAAAAAAAATAAAACCTTTCCTAGCTCTGATTACAGTGAGCTCTGGGGGAAATGAAAGAAGAGACGCCTCATTGTATTTTAATAATAATAATAATAATAATAATAAATTACTGCAATACTGGGAATTAGACCCAAGGCTACAACACTGGGTACATCCCCAGATCTTTTTATTTTGAGACAGGGTCTTACTAAGTCACTAAGTTGCCCAGGCTGGGACTGAACTCATGACCTTCCTGCCTCAGCCTCCCACAGCCTCCCGGCGTTACAGATGCACACCAGCACATCTGCTGTATTTCTGTGTTTATTTAGAGATGAGGTCTTGCGATGGTGTCACCCAGGCCATCCTGGAACTCCTAGGCTCATGCAGTCCTCCTGCCTCAGCCTCCAGAGTAGCTAGAGTGACAGTGCCTGACCTTCTAGGTCTTCACACTGACCCACACAATCTGCTGGAAACCAACTTCTGCATGAAACCAAGGGCTGTACCACGCAGGGTCTTTCCCTCTGTTTTTCTGTTTTTGATACATGAGAGCACGACCCACACCCATCACAGATGCGCTGAGCCACTGAGCTATATCCCCGGCCCTGACACTGTGACTCTTTTGTCCAAGCCAGGGAGCTGAGGACCACGAAGTCGCTGTCACATTCCCAACCTGAGGGGCTGTGTGGGTGACAGGCATCCTCTCACACATTCAAGGTCCTTGCGGCTCTTCCTCTGCTGCACCCCTCAGGATTTCCCCAGCTCCATCCCCGGCCTGCAGGCTTAATGTCCCAGCCTTCCTGGGTCTGGGGTCACAGAGTTGACAAGCGCGTTTCAGGGGAGCCGTGCCATGCTGGGAGCAGGAGGGGCTGGCGGGAGCAACCCCACTGGAGGCTGCTGTGCTGCCGTCACCCACCCGCAGGGCAGCAGGGCTCACCCAGACCCCTGGGCTCTGCGCCCTGCACCTGAAAGCGGCTGGCTTAGTATGTGGGTCTCAGCTGCACCCACTTTGGAGAACAAGCTCCCGTTCTGTTCTCCCCAGTCTTCACACCAGTCTACAGGAGCTTCCCAAGGCCAGGCAGGGTGGCATCTTATCCCTTTAGAAACAAACCTCCAGCTGGATGCAGTGAGGACATCTGTAATACCAGGACTCTAGGAGGCTGAGAAAGGACGAGCCCAAGTTCTAGCCCAGCCAGCTCAACTTAGCAAGACCCTGTCTCAAATTAAAAAATAAAGAACCTCAATGTGAAGCCCTTGGGCTCCATCCCCAGTACTGGGGGAAAAACAACCCAACTTGCGCTCCCCCATCTTTGCATGAGGTGCAGCACCACATCCTGTGTCGCTGTCACACAGGGTCCCGGTGCAGTCTCTGTCTGGCTCCCTCTTTTTGGATGACACCAACATGGCCTCGCTTAACTCCGTAACTATGCTCTCCCCAAATAGGGCTATGAAGTAGTAGGGCTCAGGTTTAGCAGGGCAGGACTCAGCCAGACCATGCCAGCCCCCACTTCTGCTTGCGGGATCTGCCACTGCCTGCAGTACAGAAACGGTCCCCAAATTACATTCCTCCAGTACCAACAGATGGTGGGTACCAGAGGGGTTTTCTGGGCAAAGAACCAGGGAGCCCACTGGTGACGTGGCATTCCTGCCCTTCCTTTTGCGCTGCAGGACTTCCCAGGGCCTTTAGCTTGGCCGCCTGAACCGCTGGTGGCTCTGCAGCACGTGTGGTGCAGCCGCCCCCTCTCCTCTCAGGACGCAGAACCTTTGTTTTGGACGCGTATCCGGAAGCCCAGACCTCCTCAGAACCGAACTGACCCCCGTCTCGAAGCCCTGTGTGACCCATGGAACCCAAAACACGTCGGGGCAGCACCATCTGTCTGTCTGTCCACCTAAGGTCACAGCTGCTGACCTGGGGTCTGGGGACAGGTCAAAGACAAAGGCTCCTTTTCCTGCCGCCCTCTCACCAGGGCAGGGCCGACCTGGGGGCCCCACCACCCCGGTTCCTGTTTAGCAGGCAGTGCAGGAGTCCTGTGCTTCACATCACAAATCCCAGACCCGCTGCACACACCCCTTGCTGCAGCTTGTGTCCCCAAGCTGAGTGACTGGTGTCACCACAGAGACAGGGCTGTCCTTGCAATCCCGCCAGCACCGTGAGATAGCAGAGGCTCTCGTGGACCGTGACAGAGGGGACCCTCTCAGGCCCCCAAACCAGGGCAGCCCCAGCACCCAAAGGCTATGCAGGGCTGCGGGGCTCCTCCCTGAGCTGACACCAGCACAGGACGCAGGAACAGCACAGTGAGCCCACACCCAAGGCACCAAGGGCTCCACAGCCCGACGTACACATGTGGGGCCCGACACCTTCCCAGGCCACAGCCAGGCTCCTCGGGCATCCCAGGACAGCAGCTCTGGGCCTTCCCGCCCAGCACTGGCACCAGTACCTGCTTCAGTCTCTGAAGAACAAAACCCCAGTCTCCATCTCTCCTCCAGGGGCCACCCTGTCCCCACAGTGATGCGAGTGACATCAGAGGTTTCTTTTTCTTTCAGTACCCACAATTGAACTCAGGACCTTGCGCTTGCTAGCCAGGCATTTATGCCATTGAGCTTTGTCCCCAGCTCTTACACCGGAGGTTTCTGTCCAACCCCACAGTAGGACAGGAGGAACAGAGTGGAGATGGGGCCAGGGAACAGGGACGCAGCCACCAACAAAGCCAAGTGGGGTGTGCAGTAGCAGGAGGGCCTCTGCGGCTCGCACCATGATTCTCCACGGGACCCCGAGTCCACACTCACGCCAGCAGCCCTGGCTCCTGGCCACTGTGCCATTCTCTTCCTGAGCTCCCAGGGGCACAGCTCTGATCCTGGCCGTGGCATAGGGGCAGCAGCAGGACGAGGCATGAGCTGGTGCCCAGCAATGGGAGCCTGAGGCGGATGCCCTCAGCTGCTTTGCACCAGGCCCAAAGTGCCAAGTCCCCCCGGAGTGGTAGGGTCCTCCGCAGGGGGAGGGGACACTCGTCGCATCCACCCTACTGAGTCCTGCATTCTCTGTCCCGCCTGGGACACGGAGCACAGAGGACAGAGGCCTGGGTCCAGGAAATCCAGGCAGTGTAGGAGCTGGTGGTTTGGATCTGGAGGATTGAGGGACCCCAAGACTTGCACCCCGAGGCCACCTGCACGGTGGGGTCACTGACATCCCCACCCTGTCATGAGTTGGGACAGTAGGCTCCAGCCACCAACCCTCCTCTCCTGAGCTCTGCAGTCTTCTGTGAAGGCAAGGAGCAGAGCCCCACCTCCGGGCGCTGAGGAGCCTGGCGGCCGCGCTCTTACCCCACAATACTCCTGGGGCCGGCGAAGAACCAAGGTTACAGGAAACTGAGCCTGGAACCTGCAACAGGGAGACACACAAACACAGGGCGCACGGCCCCCCAGGGGCAGCACAGGCAGAAACTCTGAACTCCAGGGCATGACTGCTGCAGGTGGGGCTACAAGGCCGCGGTGAGACCCCAGGGCACTCAGCCGGCCTGATGGGGGGCATCCACGGGCAAGAGGTCACCTCCAGGACCCCACTGGGGGGAACCCAGGGCTCCAGCAGAGGGAGCAGATGGTGATCCTTGTTGTTTGGGTTTTTTGGAGCACACATTCGCAGTACAGAACGCTCACCGGGGATGGGGCGTTGGTAGAGGTCCATCACACAGCTTCATTCTTCTTATCTTCCTTTCCCTCTCCTTCCTCCCCACCCCTCCACCTCTAGATTCCCTCTCCCTCCAGCTCTAGATCTCTTTCCCATTTGCCAAAGATCTGTCCCTCCTTCCTATTATCTATCTTTTATTCTGTTCTTTACATTATTTATACTTTGGGTTTCTCACGTTAAGGACGCCATGCGATATTGAAGTTCGGGCATTTGATTTATTTGTCTTAACATTATGGTCTCAAAGTGCATCCACTTTCTTTCAAAAGAGTCAAGCTTATTCCTTTTTATGGCAGAGTAGAACTCCTATGTTTATCGAATGAATGGATAAAGGAAATGTGGTATTTGTTTTTAAACATAGCGGTAACTCAGTTCACATACTTCATTTTTCCATGATTTTGGATGCAAATTGAAACAAAATTTGGTCACAAACCAAATAAAATTCAATGGTTAAGTTCAATGTTGACCTTATGGAGAAATTTGATTTAGTTCTTCTCCAATTATGTTTGTGACCAGAATTGTGGAAAAAAGCCTGTGAACCAAGGGACTGCTATACACCACAGCACTCTGCTCTTCTGAACAAAGACTGCCTCAAGAGATGCTCATTCATCAGAACCAACACACCAAAGAGAAGGAAAATACCCAACCTCATCCCCTCCTAGGTGTCCACAGAAGGAGAGAAAGAGAGAGACATAAGAAGCCACAGCCTCATGGCATGGGCCCATTAACACACTGACCATAGATCACAGACACTAAGAGTGACCACAGGACCTTAGCATGCTTTCTTTCCATCCCCCAGCTACCACTACTTCTGATGGCTTATTTGTCAATTCTTTTTACCTGGTACATCATGTCCAACAGAAAGCTACAAGGCATACAAAAAGACAAAAAGTAGCCTTAGAATACAGAGCAAACACCATAACTATAGATGTGGCAGATACACTGGAAGCATCAGACTGAGAATTTGAAACAACTGTGATTAGTGATTAATATGTGAAGGTCTTTAATGAAAGAACTGGACTATGTGCAAGAACAGAGGAGGAATGCAAGCAGAGATATGGAAATGTTAAGAAAGAATGAACAGGAAATCTGGAAATCAAGAACACTAACAAAAATGAAGACTGCTTTTGATGACCACCACACACTGAAAGGAGAAACATCAATGGAGTTTTTGAAATAGAAATGCAAAAGAAGAAAGAATAGAAGCAACCAAATTATCTAAGAACTTTTAAAATTACAAAAAGTATAACATACCTGTAATGGGAATATTGGAAGGAGAACACAAAGAGGAGGAAAGAAATAGAAGAAATATTTGAATAACAACCAAGTCCTTTCCAAAATTAAAGACAGATACCACAGCACAGATCTAAGAAGCTCAGAGAATACCAAATAGAATAAGTACCCAAAAATCTACACCCAGGACTATCATATTCAGAAATCAAAGGCAAGAAATCAAAGGCAGAAATCAAAAGCAAAGAAAGAGGTCTCTGAAGAAGCCACAAATAAAAAGCATGTTACTTACATGTGGTCAAAGATAAGATCTCATCAGATTTCTCTTGAGAAAGCTTGCAAACAAGGACCGTGGTATAAAATAGCCAAGGTGTTGAAAGAACCACCATGCTAGGATTCCATCACCAGAGGAATTACCACTCAAGGGTAAAGCAGAAACAATGATGGTATCTGACAAAAATCGAGGGAACTGACACTAAGCTTGGCTTGGCAGAAATGTTAGAAGAAATTCTTCTGAAAAGACAATGACATGGGTTGGAACTCAGATCATCATAGAAAAAGGGAGAGAAGGAATAAGCAAGGATGATGTGAACTCTTTTTTTCTTATTCTTAATTGAATTCACAGATAATGGCTCCTTAATAATACTCTACCAGTTTATGTGAGGACTGCAGCCCATGGACACGGAGAGGAGCAGTGCGATGCAGAAGAAACAGGAGGAGCGAGGGACAGGGACATATGGTCCTTGCACTGCTTGGCTCTCGGGGAAGCAGCTGGTGTTGAGAGGCAGTTGGATTAGTGGCAAATGTACATCACAAACTGGGGCAGCCCTAGAGAGGAGGACGAAGGGGAGGAGGGGAAAGGGGAAGGAAAAGAGGAAGAGGAGGAGGAGAAGAAAGAGAGGAGGAGGATTATCCATACTCTGAGAGAGCAAACAAAATGAAATAATATAAAATCCTCAATTAAATCACAGAAGGCATAAAAGTAGAGACCAAAAAGGAAAAATAGAAAATAACAACAAATATGGCGGCTATGAACCCAACTATATCAGTAATTAAATGTCAATGAATCTAAATTAAAAGACAGACTGACTTGGATTTAAGGAAAAAATCTAACTCTATGCTGTCTACAAGAAACCCACTTTAAATACAAAGACACAGGTAGATTAAGTATAAAAGTGTGGTGTTTCTCAAAGTAATCTACCAAATTCCCAATGGTTCACCCCGCCCCAGAAATAGAGAAACTTATCCCAAAAATCTATACAGCATCCCAAGGGACACCAAATGTCCAAAATAATCTTGGAAAAAAAGAACAAAGTTGAAGCATTCATATTCACTGATTTCAAGACTTGCTGCAACGTTACAAAGCAAAGTCGTATGGGGTGGGGTGGGGTGGAGAACAGTACGGAACTGGTGTAAGAAAACACAATAGATCAACAGAATACAGCAGAAAGTTTGTTTGGTGGTGACAACATGAACATAGTTAATGCTACTGAATGTAAAGGGCTGGGGGTATGGCTTAATGGTTGAGTGTTTGCCTGGTGTTCTGGATTCTATTCTCAGCATATCACTCCCTCATACGTGTATATGTGTGCACACATGACATGAAGCCCAGAAATACACTCTCACGTACATAGTAGCAAGACCATTCAATGGGGGAAAGGACAGGTCAGTCTTTCTAACAAGTGAGGCTGGGAAAGCTGACTATCCACATGCAAAAGAATACAGGTGGACCCTGATTTTACCCATATAGAAAGCTTACCTCTAAATAAAGGCTTAAATTTAAAAGCTAAGATTATAAGACTAAAACATTGGTGGACATCTTCATGGTACTGGTTTTGGCAATGATTTCTTATATATGACACAAAAAGTGTAAGAAACAAAAGAAAAACAGATAAACAAAACTTCGGAATACCACAAGACTACCAAGAGAGTGAAAAGACACACACGGGATGGGCTAAAAGATTTGCAATGCATGTTTCTAAGCAGCTGTTATAAGAGAATGCAACAAAAACCAAAAAGCCAATTCTAAAAATAAGCAAAGAACATGAACGGACATTTCTTCAAAGACGTCAACCATACGAAAAGATGCTCCACACCAAGGGGCATGAGGGAGGCAACTCGAACAGCAGTGAGACACCACTCTGTGTCTCTCGGGATGGCACCATGAAACTTTTTTCTAATTAGAAGAAAAAACTCACTGGAAACAAGTGTTGGTAAGGAGGCAGAGAACTTGGCCTTTGCACATTGCTGGTGAGAATGTAAACAGTGCAACCACTGTGAAAAGACTGGCACTTCCTCAAAGAGTTTGGAGCCAAAAGAATCAAAGGCTCAAACTAAAGCTGTTAGCTGTGTGTGTGTGTGTGTGTGTGTGTGTGTGTGTGTGTGTGTAAATTTTTTTGGTATTTTGAAACATGGTCTTGCCATGTAATGCAAGCTGGCCTTGAGCTCACTAGGTAGCCCAGGCTGGCCTCAAACTCGTGGTGACCCTTCTGCTTCTGTCTCCTGAGTGCTGGGATCACAGGCGTGCATCACATCTGGCTAATACTCACAGCAGCATTATTCCTAGGAGAGAAAAGGTAGAAGCAAGTCACATGTTCACTGACAGAAGAATGGATACACAAAATGCAGTGGTATGTACCTTCAATGAAATATTCTTCAGCATCAAAAAAGGAAATCCTAACACACACTACAATGTGGATGAACCTAACAGACTCTGTACTATAGGAAATAAGGGCAAATACTACATGATTCTTCTTATATGAGGGACCTAGAGGAGGCCAATTCACAGAGGGAAAGAGGAATTGGGTCCCTGGGCCTGGAGGAAGGAGAGAATGGAAAGTGTTTCTTGAGTGCAACAGATCAGCTGGGGAAGAAAACAAAATCTGGGACTTGGCTGCTGATGACAGGAGGATGACAACATGAGTGTACTTAATATCACCAAACTATACACTTAAAAATGTTCCCTTGTAGAAGATGAATCACTCATCTTCCAAAAAGATGTAAGAATCCTAAACAAGTATGAACCTAACAATACAGCATCCAAGTACATAGGCAAGAATTTTCAGTGGAAGGACTGGTAACAAAAAAAAATATTTTTGTGTGTGCTTGGAATTGAACTCAGGACCTTCCACTTGCCAGGCAGGTACTTGGCACCACTGAGCTATATCCCCGGCCACTGTAATGAAAATTAAAGAAGTGCACCAGCACAACCAAGACTTTTTTAGAAACAGGTCCAGCAGCCAAGAGGTCATGAAGGACACAGATGCTCAGACAGCATCACTGATCAGTTAGACTAAGGGACATCTGGTCACAGAATACTCCTGCCAACAACTGCAGAATCTGCACATTCCTCCCAAGTTCACATCAACATTCACCAAGACAGAACAAATTCTGGGCCATAAACACACCTTAAATTCAAAAGACCAGAAAATCTATAAACTATACGCCTAAACTGCAATGGGGGAAAACTTTTAAATTATGCATTTTGAATTAAGTGAATATGAAAATACAATGTACCCTAAATGTGTGGAATGCAGTGAAAGTAGTCCTTACAGGAAATTTTACAGCATTAAATGCACATATTAGGGAAGAAAAAAATCTAAAAGAAATTTAAGCTTCCACCTTAAGAAATCCAAAGGGAGCAGAAGAATAATAAAAACTAGAGCAGAAATCTATGAAATTACAAATGGCAAATCAATATAGGAAATTAACAGCCAAAAGTGGTTCTTCAAAACAAAAATCAATTTACTGAAAAACAACTAGCCAGGTTAACAGGAAAAAAATTATCAATAATGGAAATGAAAGTGGAGTCATCATATCTTTTCCTTTGGACATTAAAAGGATAATCAGAAATGCTAAAAAATACTATGGTCGCAAATTTGATAACTTGAGATTAAATAGATCAATTTCTTGAAAGAAATTCTGAAGAAGAAACAGATGTTCTGAATAGGGCTGTACCTCTCAATGAAATAAATAATTAATAATGAATGAATAGTAGCCTTTCAAAACAGAAAGCACCAGGCCTGGATGGATTCATTAGTGATTTCTGCCAGATGTTTAAGGAAGAAATTACACCAACTCTCTAAAATCCCTTCTTAGGACCAGGGGTTTAGCTCAGCAGCACAAGCACCTGCCTGGCAAGCGAAAGGTTGTGAGTTCCATCCCTGGCAGAAAAATAAAATAAAATAAAATAAAATAAAATACCTTCCTAAATACAGAAGCAAAAGAAGCACTTCCTAATTCATTCTATGAGGTCAGTATCATCCTAATACTAAAGCTAGACAACACCATTTGTAAAATAGAAATCTATAGATCAATATCTTTTATAAATGCAGATGCAAAAATCTTCAGCAATATAAAAAATAAAATTAGAAATCTTCAACAAAATGTTTTCCAATTGAATACAAAACGTGTATAAAGATTTATAAACCATAATCTGATGGGATTTATTTCACATATGTAAGGCAGGTTCAACATTCAAAAATGACTATATAGTTAATATAGCTCATTACATCAACAAGCTAAAGAAGAAAACTCACATGATCATATATATAGATACAGAAAAACCATTAATAAAACCCTACACAAATTCATGATTCAGAAAAACAAAACAACAATAAAAACTTCTTGGCAAACTAAGAATAGAGTAGAATTTCTTCAACTATATATGTAAATATATGTGTGAATACACACACACACACACACACACACACAAAGACCTGCAGCTTACATCACACTTAATGGTGAGAAAGTAGGTATTTTCCCACCAAAATGAGGAAGGAAAAAGTATGTCTCAATTCACCAGTATGACTCAGCCTCTTATGGGAAGTCCTAGCTAATGTAATAGGACAAATAAAAGAAAACAGAAAGCAGACAGGAAAGAAAAAATAAAACTACAAGCAAATGATGTGTCTATGTAGAAGCCTCCCCAAAATAATAATAATAAATGAAAACTTTCCTGGAGTTAGTAAATGATTGTGCAAGGTTATAGGACATCACGTCAATATTCAATAGTCAACCGTTATCAATGGACAACTGGAATCTGAAATTGAAAACACAATACCATTCCACAAAAATGCTTACATACAAATATAACAATATATATACAAGATCCATATAAGAAAACAACAAAATTTTGATCAAAGAAATTAAAGACTAAATAAATGATGAGGTAGCCTATGTTCATGGATATGAAGACTCTCTATTGATGTCACTTCTTACTCAACTTCATCTATAGATTAAAGGCAGTCTCAACAAGTTATTTTGTGGACAGAGACACACTTACTCTAAAGTTTAGATGAGGAGGAAAAAGATACAGAATCACCAACACAATATTGAAGGAAAAAAGAACAAAGTCTGAGATCCATGAACAACTGAATACACAGATGAACAAAAGGAGAAAGAAATTATAAAATTAAGAAATAAATACATAGAAAGACACCCTATATCCATGGATTACATGATTTGCCATTGTTAAGATGAGAATTACTCAAAGAAAACGTACAAAATCATTACAATCTCTACTTTTAAAAAAAGCTCTACACACAATTCTTTGGTACCTTCTACCAACAGCAGCTCAGCATGGATTATAAGCCTAAATATGAAATTCAAAAGTTCCTTAAAAATAACATAAATAAGTTAAGTTGGACTTAATCAAAATTTAAACGTTCTGTGCCATGAAAGTCTGTTTAGAAATTGAAAAGGTAAGTCACCAAAGACTGGAAAAAATATTTGCAAAACACATATCCGACAAAGGACTGGTATCCAAAATATACAAAAACTTCTTGAAACTCAACAATTAAAAAAAAACCACAATTTAAAAATGGGCAAATGACCTGATCAGAAACCTCACCAAAAACGTTATATGGATAGCAAAGGAGCCTATGAAAGGAGGCTGTTAAAACAACAGACACCATTACTCGCCTTCTAGAATGGCCAAAACCCAGACCCTGAATGCCCTTGGGTCCTCGTGAGGATGCAGTGCTTCTCACAGGTGGTGAGAGTGAAGAAAGCACTATCACTTGGGGAGAGTTTGGTGGATTCTCATAAAACAAAGCCCACATTCAGTCTACATGACCCAGCACCTGCACTGCACAGCATTTACTCAAATATGGTGAAAACTTATTCCTCAAATCCTGAACACAAATCTTTTCAGCAGCATTAGTTGTAATGGCCAAAGCTCAGAAGCAACCAAAATGTCCTTTATATGCGAATGGGTAAATTCAATGTGGCACAAACAGTGGACTATTACGCAACTACAAAAAGTGTGCTGTCAAGCCATGAAAAATAAGGGAGACTCCTACATGTCTAATGCTAAGTGAAGGAAGCCAGTGTGAAAAGGCTGCATGCTGCCCAGTTCCCACTATGACACTCTGGAGAAGAGGACAGAGACAGGAAGAAGGGGTTGCCAGGGCTGGGGCGGCAGTGGGCGAACAGAGGGGATACCGAGGATGTCAGGCAGTGACATCACTCTACAGGACATCACAGTGGAGATGTGCATCATTATACATTTGTCCAAGCCCAAGGATCATTTCACACCACCAAACTTTAAGGACTAAGGATTTGGATGAATATATCATTGCCTGAGTGTGTGAGGTCTTGAGTTCCATTCTCACCACCAAAACAGTAATAATGCACCAACATCATCAGCTGTAACAAATGTTTCTCCCTAATCCAGGATGCTGACAAGACAGAAACATGGAGTGGGGTGGTGAAGGGCTATATGGGACTCTATAGTAGCCATCCGGTTATCTGCAATCATAAAACCACTCTGCCCAGCTGAGGGTCTGATCACACAGTGGCCACAGAGGAAGTGGAGAGTGTGAGCAGGGGCAGGTGTGAGCAGGACGAGGTGAGAGCCGAGGAGGTGTGAGCCACAGGAGGAGGTGTGAGCAGGATGAAGTATGAACTGGGGAGGTGGTCTGAGCAGGAGCAGGTGTGAGCAGAAGGTCTAAGCTGCAGGAGCAGGTGTCAGCAGGGGCAGTGGTGTGAGCAGGAGCAGGTGTGAGCAGCAGGAGGTCTAAGCTACAACAGAAGGTGTGAATGATGGAGGTGATGTGAGCAGCAGGTATGAGCTGGGGAGGCAGTGCAAGCAGGAGCAGGTGTGAGAGCTGGGGAGGTGATGTGAGCTGCAGGTAGAGGTGCAGCAGGAGACTCTACCCTGGACTCTCACCTGGCCCTGGGCATCAGGGTGAGGTCAGCTCAGGTGCAGGTCTGAAATTCTTCTGCTGCCCACAAAGGCCTCATGGACATGGCCAGCCTGACCCATCCCGGGAGGATCATGGGCATTGCCGCCTCGGCCTTGCTCCCTGGCCCAGGAGTCTGGGCATGGTGGTCGCGTCAGTGCTTTGGACACCTGAAAAAGCCCCCAAAGACCTCAGAGGAACAACCGTGCTAACCGTCGAATCTGCGTTCTTTCTGTGGCCAGAAGCTTCGCTCCTGTCTGAGCTGCCTGCGAGCAGCCGGCACCTACTCTTTGGTGGTGCCAGTGATTCCCTTGCTGACTGAGAGTGAGAACCACCCCATCCTGCCTGCAGCCTGACACCATGCTGTCTCCGTGGCCTCTGACGTGCAGTGTTTGGGACATGGAGCAGCCACACCCACTGTCCCCACAACAGGACAGTGGACACTCAAGGACAGAGTTGTGCCTTCTGCGTTCCTGAGTTGAACTCACAGAGGGTTGTGCTTATGCAGGGACACTTACTGTGACCAGTTTGGGTCAGCTGCTGTTTCCATGTGCATCTGAGCCATGCAGGGTGAAGCTGTCACTCAGGCAGGGCCAAACGGAATAGGGCTGAGTCCCTGCCCCACACACGCACTGCCACCTTCCTGTCCTGTTCCAAACAGGTCCTGCACAGCTGGCCCAAGGCCAGTCCCACCTGCTGCCACACAGGGCTGGGGACCTTGTCCAGGCATCTGTCCCCACTGCCTGCTGGGCCTGGCAGGACCACGGAGGTCCATTGAGAGGACATGGGGTGTGGGCAGTGCCCAGCCGAGGAGGCTGTGTCCTCAGCCAGGGCCTCTGCCACTGCCCACCCTGCCACAAGCCCTGTCATGACCACACACGCCTCCCATGTCACCTCCAAAGAGGCTGGACTCAGCCTGGGCCCCTAGAAGCAACTGGGTCTGAACCAAGCTCCAGGCCTGGAGGGAGCCCGCACACTCACGGAGGACCCTAGAACCTGAGCTTGAGCCAGCAGGAGTGGGGCCCTCACTGCATCCCACCTGCCCCCCACATCACAGGGCAGGGGCACAGCCAGGCTCCCAGCACAGTCGGGGTTCTGCGGCCCCATGGCAGCCTCGGTCTCCTTTCTGCGGTTTGCAGCATGATGCCAGGAAGGTTCGCTCTGCACAAAGCCTGTGTCGGGGACGGTCTGCGGGACGTGAATGTCCCTTTGTGCACTGACCTGGAAGAAGCGGGCTCTTGGACTCAGCAGAGGATGAGGATAGTGACAGTGATAATGATGGCAGCAGCCACCTCAAAGGCAGTGCTCAGAGCCTGCCGTGTCCTCCTTGCAGGGCGGGACGGCAGGAAGTCACCACACAGGGACAGGAACAGGGTGGCCGTCGCAGCCATGGTGGCTCACTGAGGACCAAGGGGAGCAGATGTGACATCCCCTGGCTTGGGGCAGGGGACACGCAGGCTCCCAGCTCAGCCCCTGGAACCACACAGGATGCTGGTGTTCACTTGGTTCGATTCCCTGTCAAGCAAAATTTCCAGGTTTTGCTTTGTTGATGGATCGGAGTTTATATCCCTTGCTTTATTCTCTGTGTGGAACGCTGGACCTGTCCTGGTCCTGGTCAGGGTGGGGGAGCTCACACCCAACAGGGACTTTGCCACAGGCCTGGGCGGAAAGAAATGGGGCTTCCGCTCAAGTAGCAGGGGAGCCAGAAGTGACCCAGAAAGTGACATGACCCAAACACTCCTGATTCCCAGAAGTCACATGCAGCCCTCCCCCTACTGCCCCCTAGCCACACTACACAGTAGCTGATGAGTCACACAAGCCCAAGGAACCAGTTACTTTGCCTCTTAAAAATGTGCTTTTACACCAGATGTGGTGATGCACCCCTGTGGTCCCAGCACTTGGGAGACTGAAGCAGGAGGACTGCTGGGAATTTGAGGCAGGTCTGGGCTACATAGCAAGACCCTGTCACACACACACAAAGTCTTTTTACACCCAGGCTTAAGGCAGAGTTATTCGAAGTGGCTGAGAAGTGGAATTCTGCTCACCAAGCGTGGGTCGGTGGGTGAATGGACACACAGTGCCCCCAGGCGCACAATGGGGCATTGTCTGGGAGGGACATTCGGACATGACCACACTGGCATGCCCTGCTCACACCACACCAGTGAGGCTGGGCAGTCGCAAAGGACAAGCACCTCACAACCCACTTGCACAAACACTCGGTCAAACATAGAGACAGAGAAGGGGTTTCCAGGGTTGGGAAGGGGTCAGGGACTCAGGGCTTCAGGGGGACACAGGGTCTGCAGAGGAAGATGCTGCAGACTGGACATGGAATGTTGTGACATCTGCCCAGAAACGTGGGTGTTTTGGGGTTTTTTGATGTGGTACTGGGGATGGAACCCAGGTGCCTCACTCCTGCTAAGCAAATGTCGACACCAAGCTATGCCCCCAGCCCTTCTGAGACAAGGTCTTATTTTTTTGTAATTTTTACTGTTATGTGTTCATGTCCACAGTACACCACAATTACAGTGCGCTGAGCTAGCTGGTAATGTACACAAGGCGTCTTCATTCTTCTCACATCCTCTCCTCTCTCTCCCCAAACCAGGTCTTATTAAACCATCTGGGCTGGGGCTGGGGATTTAGTTCAACGGCATAAGCACCTGCCTGGCAAGTGTGAGGCTGTGAGTTCAATCCCTGGTACCAAAAAAAAAATCAAAAATCTGTCCGGGCTGGCCTCAAACTCATGTTGTTACCCACACTTAACTGTACACTTAAAAGTGGTTAGGACGGTAACTCTTGCATTACGTGTACTTCACCACTAGTTTCTAAAATGTCCTGAAAGCGTATGTGGCTGTACCACTGACAAATCACTAGGAAGCAGCCGGGGAGGTGGCGCAGGCCTAGAATCCCAGCACTCAGGAAGGCTGCAGCAGAGTGATCACAAGTTCAAGTCCCACCTGGGCAGTTTAGCAAGCTCCAGTCTCAAAAGAAAAAATTTAAAAAACGCTGTACCTTAGTGTAGAGGGCCCTGAGTTCATGTCTCAATTTCCAAAAGGAAAAAAGGGAGACAGAGGAGAGAGACAGAGGGAGAGAAACAGAGAGGGAGGGAGGAGAGGAAGGAAGAAGGGAAGGAGTTGAAAATACTGTCTTTAAATCTAGTTTTCAGCCAGGCGTGGTGGCATGCACCTGTGCTCCCAGCACTCTGGAAGGCTGAGGAAGGAGAATGGCAAGTTCAAACCCCCAGTCTGGGCAACTTAGTAATTTTAGCAAAACTCTGTCTGCAAGAAAGAGAAAAGAAAAAAAAAGTATCACTCAGTGTGAAGGCCCTCCATTCAATCCCAGGTTTTTAAAAAGACTCCTTTAGTACCACGTGACCAATCTAACCTTAGCCTCTGGTAACAAATGACAAAAATAAGGATTCTAGACGTAAACTGTACACTAAAAGCGATCAGCAACCTCAATGGGTGGCAGGAGGTTGCCAGCTGCCATCCCAATGCCCTGGAGCCCCTGAAGCTGGACTTGGGGGAGCCAGCCTGTCCCCTCAACCCTCCCCTGTCAGGTACCCCGGAGCCACCTTGCCAAGAGACAGGGACAGTGGGTACTACTCCCGCAGGCCGAACCACCCAGGGCCGTCTGACATGTGGCCAGTGGTCAAGACCAAAGCTCGTGAACATGGATCGGAAGATTAAAATGTAAGGACAAAGCTGACCTGGCCCGGGAACTGGCTGCCGTCAAGCCCTCGGGCCATTACAGAAGGGGACAAGCGGGACCTCGGGCAGACGCACGCAGACCAGGCTGGGTTGTGCTGATCTCCAGGGAAGGGCAGGGCCCTGTCGCCAGCCTGCAGAGATCTGTAACCTCGAGCCAGCAGCCCGGGGGACCTTCTTCTGTCCTGCCACCCAGGTCTGTCCAACCAACTCCCTGATCTTCGGGTGCCTTTTAGGGCAGCCACACCTGCACCCTGGACGTCCCACAACAGCATGAGGTGTTCTGCCATCACAGAACCCCAACCCAGCCTCCTCCGAGGAAGGAAAGAGGGTGTGGCTGAGGTGGGGGGAACCCCACAGCCCACCTCACCCTGCAGCAGCCGGAGGCCCTGCTCAGGAGACTCCACTTGGGGCACTGCTGAGGGTCCCCTGGGACAAAGGAAAGGGAGCCCCAGACTGGGGTGAGGCCATGGAGGCTATGCTGGGGAGCTGAGACCTTTCCAGGGGACCTGGCAGGGGCCAGCAGAAGGATGCAAGCTCTGGGAAGGGAAGAGTGGCCTGTGTCACCTCGCCTAGCCCAGACGCTGCCTGCCCACAGGAGAGAACCCAACCCTGACAGGCAGAGATGCAGGGCCAGCTAAGTTTAGAGATCTGGTCACAGGTGAGGGTCAGGCCTCGGGTCAGGCAGTCTCGCATGGGGCTCTTGTCTGTGGCAGCAGATGCAGGCTCAAAGGACAGGCCCGGCTCCAGTGACCCTTCCGGCACGCAGGCCGCTGGACTGGGCTCGGTGTTGGTGATCATTATTAATTTTTAAACTCACTTTTCAGCTCTTTGGAGGTTGAGACCCAAGTGTGAGAACTTTCTGTTGTTTTTAAGCAGATTTTACATCTTAATTATCTGCTAAGGTACAATTCAGCTAGCAAACCACTTGCTCATGTAGCCCATATAATCCAGCAACTTTCAATACATTCACAGGGTTCCACAGCCTTACCACGACCTGCATCTACACACTTCATCCCCGTGAACACAAACCTCTAGCTGGGTGGGGTGGTGCACATCTGTAATCCAGAATTCTGGGAGGCTGAGGCAGGAAGACCACAAGTTCAAGCCCAGCCTAGGTAACGTAACAACTTGGTGAAACCCTGTCTCAAAAAATTAAGAAAGGCTTGAGAATGCAGCTCAGCGTGAAGGCCTTGGGTCCAATCCTCTGCACTGCAAAATCGTAATAGTAGTAGTAGTGATAGTAACAAAACGTTTAAAACCGCAGACATCCGCTCATCAGCCGTCACTTCCCACCTCTCTCCCTGCTGTGTCCCCGGCTTCACTTTTTGCCTCGTGGACTTCTCTACTCTGGATATTTCCTATGCACGGATCATACCACATGTGACCCTTGGAAACCCGCTTCTTCTGCTGCGTCGTGTTTTGAAAATTCACGCACACCACAGCATGGATCAGCACCGATTAGGATGTCTTTTCTTTTTATGCCTGAAAAACACATCCCACCGCATGGACAGAACACATTTCTGTATCCCTTCATCGGCCAGTGGACTTCTGAGAGGTTTCCGGGTATAGGCTGTTCCTGGAGCAAGCCACAGACAAGCGTGTGCGGTCACAGTTTCCGTGTCTAGGGACCCTGAGGAGTGGGGGTCTCACTGTGTGGGCCAGGCTGCCGCACTGTTCCAGTCCCTGTGCTCGTCTTTCTAGTGACAGTGAGGCGGGATCTCATGGTGCTTTTGATGTTCGTTTCCCTAGCAAAGATCTCTCCAGGAGTGGTCAGCCACTGGTACACTGGACTGTCTGGACCACCCTCTGCCCTTTTCTAGCGGGCATGTATATTTTGCTGTTAGGTAGCAGAAGCCTTTAAAATGTCCCGAATGCAAATTCTTTGGCAGATACACGACCGTCAAATAATGACTTGCGTCCTATGGGCTGACCTTTCACTTTCCTGATGGTCTCTTCTGAAGCACAAAAGGTTTTCTTGGTGATAAAATCCAATTTACCTATTTTTTCTTTTCTTGATTCTGCTTTCGGTGTCATATCTGAAAAAAAACAATCACCACCTAACCCAAGTCATATAGATTTACCCTGACATTTTGTCCTAAGGGTTCTCTGGCTGTGGCACCTCCGTATAAGTCTATGGTGCATTTGGAGATAATTTTTGTAGGCAGTAGGTATGATCCCACCTTGTTTTTTCACATGTTGAATGGTCCTTATTCTCTCCCTGCTGATTTGCTGGGAAATCGTCGAAGTCAGCTGATCCCAGATGCATACATTCATTCCTGACTTTCGAACCTCTCTCCCCAAGCCACATCTTTATCTTTCTGCCAATAGCACACTGTCCTGAATGCTGTAGCTACGTAACTGTGAGCACTTCAAGGCTCTTTGGGCTATTCTGCATCCCTTGCATTTTCATATAAACTTTAGGACAAAATTACCGATTTTTGCAAAAACAACAAAAAAAAGCTAGAGTTTTTATCTATAGGTCAATTTGAATTGGAGCACACTTTCATCTTAAGAATAAGTCTTCCAAGAGGCAATAGTGGCATAATGATTAGCACAGCTACCTTCCAAGAATAAGTCTTCCAATCCATGAACATGGGATACCTTTCTGTTTATTTAGGTCTTTTTTAATTTCTCTCAGCAGTGGTTTGTACTTTTCAAAGTATAAATCTTTTAAGCTTAATACTCAATATTTTATCTCTTTATGTAAGCAGAACTGTTTTTCCTCATTTTATTTTGAGACTAAACATTGCTAGTGCAATGAAATACAATGGATTTCTGTCTGCTGATCTGGTACCCTGCAACTTTGGTCAATTTTTAAAAAATTTTTAATAGTCTTTTAGCAAATTCTTTCAGACTTTCTATAAGCATGATCATGTCAGTTGTAACCACAAGTTACTTTACCGACTTTTTCCCAGTCCTTTTATTTTTTTTTCTTGCCAAACACCCTAGCTAGAACTTCCTCCATCATGCAAAATAGCTAGAACTTCCTCCATCATGCAAAATAGCACTAGAGAGAATACACATAAAATGCTTTAGTTCTGACCTTCGAGAAAACACAGTCTCTCACCATGAAATACCTTAGCTTAGCTTCCTAATAAATGTCTTTAGTCAAATGAGCAAATTCCCTTGATTCCTACTTGGTAGTCCTTCTTACCATAAAAAGAGTACCAAATTTTGTCAAATGCTTTTTTGTTCATCTGCTGGAATGATCATGTACTTTCTTTGGTTTTTCTATCAATATGGTGTCTTACATAAATTAATTTTATGTGTTAAAGCAAGTCAGCTTGCTTTCTGCACACAGGAGAAATCCTGCTTATTCATAATAATGTCTAATCCTTTTCACATGTGGCTAATTAGGTTCATCAGTATTTGGTAGAGGATGCCATAGCTATATTCGTAAAGAATGCTGGTCTGTGGTTTTCTTGTAATGTTTTTGCTCTGGTATCAGAGTATACTGACTTCATAAAATGAAGAATCTGCTGTTCTTCTGTTTTGGGAGAGTTTGTGAAAGACCTGTATTAATTCTTCTTTAAATGCTTGGTAAAACTTACCACTGAACTCCCCTGGACCTTGGCTTCTTTTTGTGGGAAAATCTAAGGTTACTAATTCACTCTCTAGACCTTGGCACCTTGGGACCTGCACCATGTGGTTCACTCGGGGTGCCGGGAGAACAAGGAGCTCTTCCCTTCTCTGGGAGGTGGCTGAGAGTGTGGGCGACTTTTGGCAGCCAAAAGGAGAGAGACCCTGGCACATGGGGACCTGCACAGTGTGGTTGACTCGGGGTGCTGGGAGAAAAAGGAGCTCCTCCCCACTCTGGGGGGCAGCTGAGAGTGTGGCCGACTTTCAGCAGCCCGAAGAAGAGAGACCCTGGCACGTCGGGACCTGCACGGTGCGGTTGACTCAGGGTGCCAGGAGAACAAGGAACTCCCCCCCGCCTCTGGGGGCAGCTGAGAGTGTGGCAGACTTTCGGCAGCCCGAAGGAGAGAGACCCTGGTGCATCGGGACCTGCACCGTTCGGTTGACTTGGGGTGCCGGGAGAACAAGGAGCTCTTCCCATCTCTTGGGGGGGGTGACTGTGAACCTGCCTGGGTGTGGGCTGAGAATCAGACATTTCATGTCATCCTGTCCCCCATCCCGTGTCCCCCCCTCCCCCCTGCCTAGCAAATGGGAGCCAGTGAACTACACATCTTGTGAAAAGATTGGTTATGTTATTTAGTATGAGCTCTCCATATGCAAAGATATGGTCAACCATTTGGAAGAAAACAAGAGACAATATGACAGATAGTGAAGATCTCTGGTTGTCTAGCTTGGAAATTTATGCTTTCTTATGTCCCATTCTGTTCTGTTTTGTTGTGTTTAATTTTACTCCCTTTTAAAATAAAATTTAAAAAAATAAAAAAAAATTTAAAAAACTAATTCATTCTCTACTCCCTCCAGAAAAACTGATTCATGCCACTTTTGGAAGTGGCACTGATCTTGCCACTTTTGGAAGTGGTGTTGAAGTCCTCTTTCAGGAGTTTTTCCAAGATGTGACTTAAAAAAATATGGCGAATGCTGCTGTTGAGCACCACCCAACGGAACGCGCACGCTCAGGAAAACGGCAGTGTCTCCCCATCCACACCGCTCAGTGCATCTGGCAGTGTGTGACCCTGGCTCTTTCCCACAGTCAAAATGACCATGGAGGAGAAAGGTCTGGGCTGGGAATATAGTTCGGCTCCTGCCTGGCAAGCACAAGGTCCTGAGTTTGATTCCTAGTGGGGGGTGGGGGGTGGGAAGGCGGAAGAAAGGAAGAGAAAGGTTTTTAATGGATTTAGGCCATGGAGGCAGCCATGACAGCACAACTAAAGACACGCATGAAAGAGGACTTCCAGAAGCACTGCAGAAAGTGGCAAGAATAACGGGATGAGTACGTCAGAAGTGAGGGAGAGTATCTTAAGGCGAGTCATGGCCACGTGTCTTACTGTAATCCATCTGGTTTCAGATCTAAATGTTTACTGGGGTTTTCGATCACCCTGCATCTGTCCCACCTTCGTGGCCACACTTTGCATCCCGATGTTGGGCTCTAGACAATGGGGTGCTTCAGTGTCACTGTGAGCACACAGGAAACACAGCCAAACTCCTACACCGGTTAACAGTGAGGCCCCACGGGAATCCTGGAGAGCAGGGTATGGGCAGAGGGGAGGTATAGCCTTAGGGTGCCTGCAGCTGTCCATGGAGCCAGCTGGGAGCTTTGCCAAACCCCTCCTGCAGGTCTTGCTCTGCTCAACCCAGAAAGCCTGGAACAATCAGGCTGTGCCAGACTTCACCACGAAAACAGCAGGATGCTTGACCCTCCTGGAAAGCAGCTCCAGGACAGGGATGAGAGGCAGGCAGCCCTGCAGCTACGTTGCACCAAGAGGCAAAACTAGCAAAGTCCCCACGCTGGGCCTCAGGGAACTGCCACTGCTCTGGGAAGCACCATAGCTGCAAAGCCCGAGCAGCCTGGATCGTCACTGAGCACCTAGTGTGTGCAGGGCATTGTTCCAAGCACTGGACACACCGAGGAAGCAAGGTGAGGGCTGCTCTGTGCCATGCTGGACACCGGAAGTGGGCAGCCGCCAATGCACATACGAGCGGAACAGGGCACCCTGTCCTTCTCAGCCTCAGTGCAGCTCAGCTGGGCAGCCCCATAGCAGCAGTGCGGATGGTGTCCACCTGCAGGACCCTGTCCATTCACTGCCTGGCTGTCCACAGTCTAGAATTCAACCACACAGTGAGTAACTGGGTTAACAGAGACTCCTAATTTCATCTGGGCGGGATCTTTCAGGATCGCTGTGTTGATCTATGAAGTCCCCAGCAGCAGAGGACAGAGCCAGGAAGGGGCTGTGACCCCGGAACCAGAAGCCATCCACGTCTGGCAGCCAGGAGCACCACCCTGAACACCAAAGAACTTTCTACTTTAAGTAAATTCGGATTTTATTTGAATAAGATACCCACATGTATGTGACCGGCCCGCATGGGAAGGTTTTGAAAGCCAGGCACATAGTTCACTTTTATGTTTCTACTCCAACAAAGCAACCTGCAGCAGGAAACCAGGATTCACAAACAATCGAATCGGAATCCGAATCTCACAGGGGAGATGAAGGGGGACACCTTTGTTAAAAATATGTTGAATATGTTGAATATGCTGTCACTTGGACCAGGGGGTCCAGGATTGAAGTTTTCACATTTAGCACTGCATGGCCTTTTCTGAGAAATTACTCTTAATCTCAGGGTGGCCCCAAATGGGCTTTTAAGAGGTTGATGGAGTCAGGTGTGAGGCTGCATGCCTGTAATTCCACACTTGGGAGGCTGGGCAGGAGGATCACTGTGAGTTCAAGGCCAGCCTAAACTACATAGCAAAACCCTGTCTAAATAAATAAATAAATAAATAAGATAAACACTTGTAAGTGTATTTACTTACACACACACACACACACACACACACACATACACACACACATATCCTCATGCTGACATTAAAATAAACAGTTCAGGTTTCAACAGGATGCGAGGAACAAGCATGTAAAAGATCACATTTTCTCACACATCCTTCTCTATTACTTGATTTTTTGATGATAAGATTATATTGTCCTAGTAATTTGCTTAATAGAATAAAAATTTCAAGCCTTGCTGGTCTCAAATGGGGTCAGAGCGTTGGTTGTCATGGAGAGCCGGCTAGGCAGCCGTGGGCACTGCCCTGAGCTGTGGAGCCTGAATCAACCTCCACAGCCACCGGTGGGGCCCGGGCGCCGCCCCAGCCTCAGGCCAGAGTGGCCCACGAGCTGGCCTTGGAGTAACCTCGCTGGTGACAGCACGGAGCAGGGGCCCGGGCTTCCCCAAGGAGCAGCCCGTGGATGCTAGCATCAGAGCACATGGTGGCAAACCCTGACCCCATGTGACCTTTTCCAGGGGTGACGGAGGTTCCTCGGGCCACGGTCTCCTCTGCTGTGGACCGCAGTGACCGCGGTACCTACCTAGCAGACTGAGCGGCTGCACAGAATGAGAACCAAAGTGCTTGCTAGCAACTGTTACCAGAAAAGAAAGAGTCCGGTACAAGCATGCAGATGTATTCTTAGCTCGCAGCAAAGTAGGTTATGGTATAAAAATACCATTAAATAGTAACTAAACTAGCGGCACCTTAATGCGCATCTTGCCAGCAACCTCAGCACGTGTGACTTCTTTTCCACCTACCCTACATTAAGGAATCAGGACCAGGAAGACTCCAGCTCCTGGGTGCCAGGCCACAGCGAAGGCTCAGATCTACCCACCCCGAGCCTAGAACCTGCTTCATGGTTCCTCGTGGTGGGGGGCAGGGTCTCAGCCAGTGCAATGGACAGGGCTGGGGAGGTGGAGGGGTGGGTGGGGACAGCACCGGCAAAGGCCCTGAGGCGCCAAGGCCAGGTGTGCTCAGGAGGTGGGGCAAAAACAAACATGACCGCAAACACAAGATTCCCCCTCCCTGGATTCCTCTCGTCCCTGGCAACCGGCTTCGGAGCTAGGGAGACTCAGAAATTGATCTGCTCTGATTTTCTAAGTTTATCTATTAACTACCTACCAGGCCACGGCGCTTTGGGGCAGGCCTGTCTCAGGAGGCACCTAGAGCAGTGCGGGTCACACACAGGGACATGGCATGTTCTCTACCAACACAACTCGGGGCGCGAAATGGAGTCAAGGACATATCAAGGTCACTTCTGGGCCCATCTGAGGCTTGGGGGGAGACCTGCCGGGCAGAGGTCAGAGCTTATCCCTGCTGCCTGGTCATGGGCAAGTTGCCCCCCAAAAGAGCTTCGGTTGCTTATTTGTAAGACAGGGGTGGGGGTTCCTTCCCAGACAGCTTGTGTCAAATAAAATCAAGTCAGCACCTGTTAGGTGCTAAGACCACACAGGCTGCAGCCCCAGGACCTGCCTGCAGATTAGGAAGGATCCCCAAACCGCTGGAATTACATCTGAAACCTCTGGGGAGCTGCCTTCCTCAGGGGAGAGCATGGACTGCCCAAAAGTAGAAGCCTGAATCCCTACCATGAGACGGCTTCCTGCCACCACACGCGATGCGCTACGGCTGGAGGTGAGCACAGCAGGGTGGACGCCTGCCAGGGATAAACTCCCCAAAATGCTCACCCTGCACCCACGAGGCCAGGTACAGTGGAAGTGAGGACTCAGGCTCCTGCCACGGTCACCAAGCTGAGCTCCGAGGTCACCATGCACAGCCACAGGCAGGGTCAGCTCGCCTCGGCTGAGAGAAAAAACCAAGTCCGGATCATCATGGAAACTTCAAAGAAAATACGAAAGAATGGTGCACATTCGTGAGGCCACTTGTAACTGTGCGCAAACATCCCAGCGACAGCCTTGAAGGAAGGATGCAGATGCCTAGCTGCTGTCACCGGAAACTGGTTACTTGGTCTTTATGAGTGATGCTTCACTTCTTATAATTTACAAACAAGACTTGAAGCCAAAATGATAAACAGTTTTTCAACTCTGGGTAGAAGAGATAGCAGTGAGTGTTGTATCATTCCCAGAACTACTCAGATTTTAAAATCTACCCAATAAATGCGAGGTAAATGGCACTGCCAGCCGGTCTATGCCAGCTGGGGATCACCTGCTTTGCTCCTGCTCGGCCCTTAGAGCATCACCCAGCTGGGCAAGGAGGGCCACTCGCTGCCCTGCAACAGCTGCCCTGGGTGGCTGAGGGGAAGATCAGGACGAGGTGGGGAGGGGACGGCCAGCAGCTGTGGGCCTGTGATCTGGCCCTTCCTTCGGCCAAGAAGAGAGCTCATCCAGACTGGGTGCCAGGGGCTGCGGCTTTAAATAAACTTGGACAAGTCCACCTGGGGCTGGGAAGCCATACTAACCCTGCCCCCACGGGGCTGTCGACAACTAGACTTCATGGCCCAGGACCTGGGGGACCATGTCAGGGTGTCATCCGCACCCCGTGTGTATTGGCTGAGGTGCCTACAGACGGGTCTGCTGGTGGAGCCGCTGTGCCAGCCAGCACCCCTCTGCTCCTGTCCCTGTCACAGTGGCCTGGACGCCAGGCCTCACTTCTCCCGGGGTACAGTGTGGCCTCTGCATGCATTTCTGTCTGCTGCTTGGGGAGGATCTGGCAGCCCCTCACCTGTCCCTACCCAGCGTCAACCCCTCAGCTTCGTCTCCCATGTGGGTGGCAGCAGCCGGTACCCCGGCCTCCAGAGATGGGTTTCTGGGAGCACAGCAGGGTAGTCGGCCGGGGCCCGCACCCTGGCACACAGAGAAGAGGCCTAGAAGTTTCCCAGGAAGGAAAGACCCCTGCTGCCCTCCTCAGAAAGCTTGACACACTGACTGCGGCCACCTGTCCCCACATGCAGGACACAGAGTTTCTATCGGAGGAAAACGCTGGACCTCTGTCCCCACTGAGAATTCCCAGCCCCTTGCCCTCTTCCCCACAGGCTTCCAGCCAGCCCGGGGCTCCGGGAAGATCCTCCAGGACCGTGGCCCTGAGGGCCCGGGAGGAACCGTGGTCTAAACGGATCGAGGCCCCGAGGCCTAGCGGCTCTCCAGGTGCACAGGGCCCCACCCCGGACCTTCAGCTCCGATTCCCTCCACGCCAGTCCTGACCCGAATCGCACGTGCAGGACAAGGGGGAGGCACCCGCACCTCTCGGCTGGCCACGCTCGGGGATCTGTTATCAGCGGTCCTCGCTACCACAAGGGTGCACCCGGCGCATTTTTAGTAAAGAAAAAAAAAAAAATGCTGGTGCATGTGTAAGAGGAAATCGCGCCAGCGCCCCCGCCGCGCAGGAGGGACGGGAGCTGGGGGGAGGCCTCGGAGAAGAGGCGAGGAGCACTGTGGGGTCCGAGGCCGGGCAGCCACCTGCCCAGAAAAGACGACCCAGCTCGGGCACGCGGGGCCCCTCGGATGCGCGCCGCGCGGGGCACCTGTTCCCCGCGGCCACCTGCCCGCCCTCGCGCCCCTCAGCCGCCCCCAGCCCCAGTGCGTCCCCTTCCTGGCTCAATAGCCCCAAACCAGGAGCCACACGGGTCCCCGCCGCGCCCTGCTCCGCCACCCTTGTGCCCCAGCCCAGGCTCCCCAATCTCGGCCCCCCCTTCCTGCTTCCAGAAGAATCAGGGGGACCCTGGCAGAAGCGGCCCCTGCCGCGGCTCGGGAATGGGGAACGCGCGCGCCCTGGGCGCCCCCTCCCCGCCTCCGCGCCGCGACCCTCCCGCCGCAAATGCGTCATGTCTGCCGACGCCGGCGACACCTGCTGCGGCCCCAGTCCCGGGCAGGGCCGCGCGCGGGGACCGGGCCGGGCGGGGGCCGGAGCCGGGGCTGGGGCCAGGTCCGTGCCCTGTCTGCGCGCTGCTCTTACTTGCCAATGTCCTCGTAGAGCTGGTACTCATCGGTGAAGCGGGTGCAGGTCACCGTGGTGGCCATGGCGGCGGCGGGCTCGGCGTGCGCTCGGCGGCGCTCGGGCTGCGGCGGCGACACGGCTCCCGCTCGCGGGCACGGTGGCGACACGGGCGGGGGCCGGGCTGGGCGGCGAGCGCACGCGAGATCTGCGCGCTCTGTCCCCTCCAGGAGCGCGCCGCACACCTACGCGCGGGGAGCGCGGGCACCGCCGGCCCCGCCCCGCACCCGGGCCTGGCACGCGCACTGCGCCCGCACCCCGCGCGCACACCAGTGCCCGCACCGCACTGCGCCCGCACGCAGTGCTCGCCCGGCCCCCGCGCCCACCCACGGCCCGCCAGCGCCCGCCCCCGCGCCCTGCGCCCCGCACCCCCTGCCCGCGTGCTCCCGGGACCACGCATAGGAAGCCTGGTGCCTCTCCTGTCCTCTGCTCTCCCCACAACCCCGGGGTACTTCGCCAGGACAGTAAGAGGGAACCAGAGCCCACTGATGGGGGCGGGGGCTCCTATGCTGCCTTCCGCAAGACTGGCTCTGCGCAGCCCTTCATGGTCTCTTGCGCTCCCGGCTGACCCAAGAGCTTCCCAGGCTGGGCGCCCTCCTCATGGTCCCAGTCCCTTTTTCCATCTCGTCCTAGGCACTGTGGCTGGGGTCCCTGGGGTTCCACGGACAGACACTTGAAGCCCAGGCCCACAGGCCTTGAGCCAGCAAAACAGGCTGCCCTGGGAGGGACCCTGGACCTGAGCGCACAGAGCCACCCTCCCATGCTAGGGGACACTCAGGTCCGCCAGGCCTGGTCTGGCTGCCTGCTCCACGGGGCTAGGCCCGGAAGCTGAGGATCCGTTCTGCTCTGCGCCCCTCCTCCCAGGCCCCTCTTGAAAGCACCCTGGCATCCGGAAGGAGTGGTCACCAGCCAGCGCTAAGTGGGGTTGGCCGCTGCTGCCCAGGGACAGATCCCAGGCCTGTCCACTCAGCCCAGGGCTCCCTGGGGACCACAAGAAGTGTCCTTTGGGAAGGAAAAAAGGAGGCTTCTTGGACCCTGCCCCAAAAGGGTGGATTTGGCACGGGGCTGCCATGCAGCCAGTCCCTGACCCCCAGGGTCATAGGTAAGTGTGGGTCCCAGGGCAGGTCCCAGGCAGAAGCCACCAACTGGCCAAGCAAAGGACACCCAGTCCTGCCTAGGCTCAGCCACCTCAGCGCCAGGCACAGACCCATGGGAAACCCCAGCCACCCTGACGGGGACCACAGACGGCTGGTTTGTACTTGGTTGTGTCTGAGCCCACAGGAGCAGGAGGATGGCGAGTCACACCTCCCACCAGGAGTCCAGGAGAGGACATGCTGGGGGCCAGAGACGGCTGAGTCTGGCAGTGCCCGTTCACATTTCACATGGATTTCCTGGGTCATTCTCAATGCTGGTAGTATTATCCTTGTTTTACTAGAGGGGGACAAGAGAGACAGAGAGACCAGGCAGCCCGCCCATGGCCACACAGCCAACAGGTGCCTGGGACTCCAACCCCACTGACTGTGAAGCCTCCCATGCCTTTTATTGTCACACACATGTTTATACTCACACACATATACTATCATACACATACGCACACACATGGAAACAATATGCACACATAATCACACACACACACACACACACACACACACACCACTTCCTATAACCACAGGTGAGCACACAGGGCGGGCAGGCTGCCCAGGACCACAAAAAGTTGGGGTCACTTAGGGGTGCTTCTCCCCTGTCTACTGCTGTTACCCCTGGGATCCCAGAGCCCCTCCTCTGAACTGAAACCTTCCAGCAGAATGCGAAGCTGCCCTGATGGGACAAGGAGGGCCAGAGTCTCTGCCAACCGCAGAAGATTTGTCATGGTGACAGGTGTCCAGTGTGACTCTGGTCCCCAGGAGCCCTCGCACCGCCTTTGACTCTGGTCAGAGAGGCCCAGACTCCTCCTCACTGCTCCCCCCCCCTCGGGAAGGGTCCTCTGTGCCCCCACCTGTGTCATGTGTCATCTCTGCCCCCCACCTTGTCCTTTCTAGCTCTTTCGTAAGCAAGGAGGGCTCCCTCCCAGGTGGCAGCTGGGGCGGTTGTGGGGAATATCAGCTCTGGGAGGTTATTGTTAGGACAGTCACCATGGCAACAGGCGTCACATCTGCAGAGCCAAAAGTGCTGCACATGGGGCTCATTCTCCCGAAGAAAGCCACAGCCTTCCCCGTCCCCACCTCCCAGGGCTGCTGCTATGTGGGGAAATGTCACTGTCCCCACCTCTCCCGGCCCCAGCCCTCTACCCAGGAAGACCTGAGTCCCCTGATCGCCACCAACCGGCCCTGGACATGACCGCCTATTCGGGACGCCACAGCAGGCGCATGAGGAGACAGCGATGGAGCTCATAATAGTGGCAGTGGTGTTGTTTGGGGTGACAGTGATCGTGGAGATGGCAGTGATGATGGGAAGATGGAGATGGAGGAGGTGATGGTGATCATGGGGGTGGTGACCGTGATGGAGGTGGGGAGAGTAGCCTCGATGGTGATGGTGGTGGCAGTGGTCCCGGCAGAGGTGAGAGCTGTGGTTTCCAGTGCACTCACCGCGTGCTCGGGAAACCATCCTGAAGCCAGCGCCCACTGCCTCAAACCTCAAAACAGTGAGATGGGGCAGCCAGTTCTTGCCTTTACACAGAAGGAAACTGAGGCACAGAAAAACTGACCAGCATGGATCACACAGCTGGTCTGCGATCTGCTTTCCTAGCTGGTGCATTAGCTGTCTCCTGTACCAGTGTCAGCCCAGTCTTCCCTGTGCCGGGGCACCAAATCACAGGGAGGAGATGGACAAGGTGGCTGCATCTGCAGGGTTTGTGCCTCAGACCGACAGTAAACCAGGCAGGCGCCAGGAGTGAACCTGGCTACACAGTGGTCCCCCATCCACACTTGGGCTTTGCAAGGTTTCTGTGATCCACTGTTAACCATGGGCAAAAAATACAAGATGGAAAATTGTGCTTTCTGAGCGGATGTCTGTGGAAGGCGACGTGGAAGCTGCAGTGACAGAGTGGCTAACCATGAGAGAGTCAGCAGAGAGGGTTTTGGCAGAAGAGGCTGCTGTGCAAAGGCCCTGAGGCCAGAAAGGAAGAAGGTGGACAAGAGAGAGCCAGCAGAGGTGACACTGTGCCCTGTGGATGCTTTGTCTGCGCCTAAGTCCCCCAAGGAATATGAAGCACCATGATGACCAGCAAGCAAGTGGAGAAGCCATCAGTCAGAGGTGCAGGCGGGAACCCCAAACTCATCCCTTTCGCCAGGCACAAGGCAGAGGTGGGCACCCTGGGCAGAGGACAGTGGGGAGCAGCGGTGTGCAGCCTCTCCAGGTGGAAGCTCAGTACCACCTCCACACCCTAACTAGGCCACTGGCCACCTGGGGTTCCCCGGAGCACCCTGGCTCTCCCTGACTGCCGGGCGAGGTGGACCCCTCCTGTGCGAGCCACTGTGCCTGCTCTGGTTGAGGTCATCTCCACCCTCCCAGAGGGACCACACACAGTCCCAGTGTGGCCCCCAGCCCAGGCGTCTCCCTTGCCAGGAGTAGCTACTGGGCCTGGGAAGGCCAGGGGACAGTGCGAGCTCCTGTTCTCTTCACAGTGGACACACTGGGACTGTCGTCATGGAAACTACATCCTTACAGGGATCAGACCTGCAATGGAGCCTGTCCCATCCTGTCCTGTGCAGCCTCCACCATACACACAAAGGCTGCACATCACAGCGGCCCATGGACAGCCGCCAGGCTGACCCAAGATGGACAGGGGCCAGGCCTCACAGGCCTGGCTGCTTCCCCATTCTGCTCTCACGCCTCCTGGTGCTCTGTCCGCAGGGAGAGCCAGCCATCACATCCCCATTTCAAGTCAGGGAGGGATAAAGATGGGGAGGACGGTGATGGATGCTGGTCAGATTCCTGCCTCGTGGCTCCACAGGCCAGTGTGTGATCACAGAGTGGCCCTTAGCTGCTGAGGTGGCCCTGAGCAAGTGAAGGTGCCTCCTGGGGACACCTGGAGGTCCTGGTCCCTGTGGGGTCTGGAGGTCCTGGTCCCTGTGGGGCCTGGGCCGTGGCTGGCAGCACCAGGGAGCACACTTGCTCTGGGCTCAGAGCTATAGCTGACGCCACTGCGCTCCTGGGGCACACGGTGAGGCTCACGGACTGCCACCGGGGAGAAAGGCAGCAACACTTTCATACAGCTGAGCACATACCTTTCCCGAGAAGCATCACTTCCTCTCTTAGGTATTCATCCAGAAGAAATAAAAGCACGTCCCAAAAAGGGAAATAGAAGCGTGTGCAAGTACGTTTATAGTAGCTCTATTCATAGAACTAAAACTCAGGAGTGGCGGAAATGTCTGTAAACAGAATCACAGAAAACAAATTGGTACAGAGAAATAAAAAAGATACTGATATACTTACAATGTGGAAGAATCGCTCATACACAAAGCTGAACAAAAGCAGCCAGGCACAGAAAGCATGCAAGGCGTAGCCCCAGGCCTGCAGAATCCCCCAGTAACCGTGGTTCCAGAAGTCGCCGAGGCGGCCTTCACCACAGAGGACCCAGGGGTCCTAGGACTGGGGGAAGGGGTTCTTTGAGATGTAGAAATGTCTTGTATATTTTTATGGTTACTCAAGTGTATACGTTTACGACTGTACACCTAAACTCAGTGCATTTTATGTAACTGTCATTTATGTGTGAATTCCATGTGATTATGCAGATAAATTATACATCGATTTAAAAGTTACGTGAAATGTATGCAGGGGAAATTCAGTTTTTCTCAGCCACATGGAAGAGTGTTAGCGATAGAGGGAGTATTAGGAGACAAAGGAGATCTCAAAAAATTCTACAATTGCAATGATCATTGATGGCAATATAAAAATTAAGACAAAGACAGGCGTGGGGGCACATGCCTGTCACCAGCATTCAGGAGGCTGAGGCAGGAGGATCAGCACAAGTCCAAGGCCAGTATGGGCTACATAGTGAGTTCAAGGCCAGCCTGAATTACCAGACCCTATCTCCAAAAACATAAATACACTAAATATGACAAAATAAAGGAAAGCCAAGTAAATCCACTCAGCAGGAAATTTAAATAACAAGCTACATGATAAAGCTTAGAAACAGACATAAGTGAGGCCATTTTATACAACCATCCTGGTCCTGGCTGAAGCCAAGCTCTGCGGTTGCCTTGGCCAGTGCACATGTATCAGGGAATGAGAGAGGTGGAAAGAAACGAAAGGTTACAGCTTGAGGAGCCAGAGACCATCAGCAAAGTTACCTCAAGTGAGTTGGAGAGGGAGTTTGATGACACCAACAGAAACGAATGATGGGAACAGCAATCAAACAGCCAATCAGTGACACCAAATGCTAAACCTTGGGGGAAAATTATTTTCTACTTTTTAAAATCTATTTTGCAGTGCTGGGATCAAACCCAGGGCCTCACACATGCTAAGGAAGCCCTTTACAACTCAGCTACCCTGCAGGTCCCCCTTCCCAATTTTTTTCCCTTTGTTTCTTTGAGCCAGAGTCTTTCTATATAGCTCCTCCTGCCTCAGCCTCCTACATGCTGGAATTACAGGTGTGCAGCACCACACTTGGCTTCCCTGTCCCAATTTTTAAAAAGCAAAATAGACATCTCTTTGACAAATCTCATTAATAACAAAAGTAAGCCAGAAAAGCAAGCAACAACACAAGAAAACTAAAAGGAAGGAATAAAGACAGATACGGAAGAACACACCCAGGCCTCAAATCCAAGGATTCAATCAACCCTGGATCAAAACTATCGGGCAAAAAATTATGTCTCTACTGAACACAAACAGATATTTTCCCTTGTCATTATCCCCCCACGCAATACTTAGGTATAACAAGTGTTTACACAGCTTTCGCATTGAGTTAGGTATTAGAAGCAATCTCGAGGCGATGTTAAGTAGATGGGAGGATCGTGCGGGTTTTAGTCATCTACTTCCCCATTTTAGAGCAAGGGTTTGGCACTGAGGACTAGGGCACAGGGGCGCCGGTCCTTTCAATTCACAGCTGATCCTAAGCGGTGACTGAACTACGGGAATTTTACCAGGAAGTGGAAGGAGAGAGGTGAAGTGGAATTTGTTCTGGATATAAGTATAAATCGCCCATGTGGACTCCAACAATGTTTTTTAAAACTACAGAATACGTGTAAGCACCGCAGTGAGCTTTGCAAAAGAAGAGTGTATGCATTCATTGTATTCCAGTTTCTTTTAAAAAGCCAGTTTAAAATGCTTTTTAAAAAACATTAAGAAAGAGGGTGCACAGAAGCAGACACCCTTCCTGGGCCCACGAGCCGCGTCTGCCTCGGTCTCAGTCTCAGGGTGTGGAAGGCTCACTCGTGCCGGTGGGCTCTGTCTCCTGCTTTGGCTACTCTCACTTTGTGTCTCTGCACCTGCGAGGCACTGAGCATCAGATCCTGGTCCGTGGGGCCGAGGCGGGAGCACTCGGGGCCACATCGGGCAGGGCACAGGAGCTGGGTGAGCCTGAGCGCCCGTGCCCGGGGGCTCCGGTGCTCAGGGCTTGGAGGGAGAAAAGGAATCCGTAATAAAAATATGCACAGTGGTGCTATTTATAGCCAAGAAAGCTGGAAGCCACCCAGCTCACCCCCTGGCAGGACCGCCTGGCAGGGCGCAGCGGAGGAGATGGCAGCCATGTGGCACGGGAAGGCCAGGCTTGGGGATGCTCCAGGCATCTCTGCCACTGCAGCAATGGGAAGCAGCAGGCTGGGCACTGAGTTGGGGACAGTATAGGCACAGCCAGGGTGACACGGTCTGAGCAGCCTGACCTGTGTGTGGGACGTGTCACTCCACACTGAAGGGTTAAGGCTCTGCCTACGGGAGTCCTGGACTTTCTTGTCAAGTCCAGGATGACAAGAAAACCACCTGCTGGGTAACTCTGCCTGGACCTGGACGACCGCAGCCTTCCCCAGCAAGGCCGCTCTGCAGCCCCTCCAGTCGTCTCAGAGGACGCCGGCAATTAGTCTCCAGCAATGACACTGTGACTCCAGAAACCCTGGCCTGGGACAGGGCCAGTGGATGGGGGAAGGCGATGGATGAGCTGGGACCCCCAGCCCAAGGGTGCCACGGGCTCTGCCATGCTCTGGCCTGTGTTTGACCTGCCTTAGGCCTTGGACCTGCACTCTGTCCTTCCTCTGGTACTGGCCCAGCTCTGTGCCCCTATTCCAGCCTGGCAGGCCACCAAGGATACAGGGCCCCAAGAGAGGCCAACGAAAAGGCCATGAGGTATGTTGGTGCCGGGCACCTGTCCCAGCCCTGGTCAGTGTCCGTGCCTGACTGGGACCCACTCTGCACGCCCTCTGTCTCTGGCCTGGTTGGGCTCAAGAGTAGAGCCATGGCCCCAGCACACTGGCCCAGGACCTAGTGGCCAGTTCATGACACCAGCTGGCCAGGCCCTGGCATGGCCGACCTTGGGTCACCAGGCCTGGCCTCTCATATCCCAGTGGCTCTGAGGCCTGCAGAACCTGTGCTCCACAGTGGCTCCCAAAGGTCCTTGGCCTCTGCAGGGGTCTGGGTGGGTCCTGGTCCCCAGCCCTGCCACCACCCCAGGAGAGTCACCGAGGCGAGGTCCAACCTCTTCCACCTTGCCTGGGGACCACCGTGTGCTCACAGGGCAGTAAGGGAGCTGTGGGCTGGGGCTGGGTGGCCCAAGATGGAGAGAAACACGCCAAGGAGCCGGTGTGCCATCACGATGCGACCTCCGCTTGGGGCTGCAGAATCAAAGGGCTTCAGCGCCCCGGTCCTACAGCATCGGAGCGGGTGTGGCCTGAGGCCAGGGGCCTGTGGAGGACGAGGGCGCAGCCTGGCCATGTCCAGGGGCAGGGGAAGGCCCCGCAGGGCCTCAGGTGCAGCATCATCGGGGAGGCAGCTGAGGACAGGCCAGGCAGAGGGACTCGGCTCCTGACAGGGAAATGCCGTCAGGTGTGGCCCGGGGCCAGGGCTCAGGGGGTCAAGGAGGGCACGGGGTCGGGAGGGGAAGAGGTGTTGCCGTGCCCACCAGGAATGATGTGATTTTCACATCTAGACACTGCGGGCTGGCAGGGGCCAGACCTGCCTCCCCCACATGGACAACCAGAGCTCGGGCCAGTGGAGCCCGCTGTCTTCAGGAGGACCCAGCTGGCACAGTGATGGGTCCCCATGAGAAGGGCAGTGACTGAGGTGCAACCCATAGCCCCTGGGGCAGTGGTGCAACCACATCCTGCTCCTTCCTGCTCACTCCACCACAGCCAGGACAAGAATGGACCCTTTGCCTGGAGCATTGGCACCCGACTCACCGCCACCTGCCAGCCCCTCAGTAACTGTCCCTGCTAGCGGGTCAGCTGTGTCCAATGACCCCTATTTACTCAGCAATGGCCCTGCAGCATGAGTGTCAGAAGGGAAGCCTGGGTGTCAGTGATGGAGACAGACTGGCACTGGAGTATGCGGTGCTACAGGGCGTAGAGAAAGAAAGAGTCTGTATCTCAGCATGCTGGGAGGCAGAGGCAGGAGGATCACAGGTTTAAGCCAGCTTGGGTAATTTAGTGACTTGGCCAGTAGCTAATCCTAACATCTCCTCCTCAAAAAAGAAAAAGAAAAACAAAAAAAGCTGGCCTTCACACTTCACATGGACCTACATCCCCAGCCCTTTTAGATGTTTTTATTGTTTTACTTTGAGACAGGGTCTTGCTAAAGTGCTAAGTTGCCAAGGCTGGGCTGGAACTGTGACCCTCCTGCCTTGGCCTCCCAGAGCACTGGAATTACAAGCTTATACAAGAAAAAAAAAATTAGCTACCCTTAAAAGCGTAAGAAAGTTCCTTTCTATTCCTAGGACATGATCTGAATAATTCTAATCTTTTTAAAATGTGTCGAAATTTATGGCTCAGCCATACGATCAGATGGTGGAACGCTCTGAGTGTGTCGTGGAATAATGTGCATTCTGTCGCCGTGGGGACGGCGCTCCACACGCCCCCACGTCGTGTTTGTTAGTTGTTGCTCGATCTCGCCGAGGTTCTTGTCTGTTCGTTATCTCCCTTACTGCGGGAAGCAGGTTGTGATTGCCAAATTTTCTCTCCCTCCTTTCATCGTTGTCAATTTTCACTTTCTGTGATTAAGCTTGGAAGGAAATTCCAGTTGTATCTCTGTCCGCCCTCGAACTGCTTCGTTACCCTCAGCCTCTCAATGGCTCTTCTATCAGTGCCAGCCCGGCTGCCCCGGTCACACACACACACACACACACACCCATGCACACACGCACATGCAGGAACCACGGGGCATGGCTGGTCCTTAGCCTGCAGATCTGGTCCTGGGCGGGCACCCTTGACCTCGGAACCCACAGGCTTTTCTGGCAGAAAAGACAATTTAGTCTTGGGGGGCAGAGACTCAGGAGCTGCAGGCATGCTGTGTGACTGACCCCAAGCCCTGGACATGGGCTCAGGTGAGTGTCCCAGCAGACAGTGCTTCACACATGCTGTCAAATGTCATTGCTCACACACTTGGGCCCTGTGCCCTCTGGTCTGCTCGAACTTCTCCCTTAATAAACTGTGACCTGTGCTTAACAGCCCTCCTGAGTCCTGTGATTCCTTTCAGGGGATCTGAGAGTGGTCTTGGCGACCCATGACACTCCGGGGACATTTCCTTATCACAGGGCCACCATACCTGACTGCCTCAGCTTCAAGAGGGGAGATTTATTTTGGCTCATGGGACCCTCCATGGTCAGCTCCAGGGCAGAGTCGGCGGGGGTGGGGACAGCTGCCCAGTGCATGGCACTTGGGGACAGGAAGCAGAGAGGAGGCGCTGGGAGGTGGCCTTCCAGGCCACACCCTACAGGCCAGCCTGCTGACTGGGCCCCAGCTCCAGCAGCACCTTTAGCTGGAAGGTGGAGGACCCCCCTTCAGAGGCTCTGCCTGCAAGCACGTGAGGCATGGGGACACCGAGGTATAAACCTACCACTGTGACTTTCAATCTCTCCATCCTGGTAGCAAATATGTCTCCTGTGGCACCAGAGTTTCCAGTGTTTTGCTTGGAATAGTCCACTTGCATTTAGCTCCTGATTTAACATGAGCTATTCTCCTGTGTGAAATTTTTTCTATTTGTACACACTATGTGTTTTACATCCCCCCCCCATGGAGATTGAAACCAGGGCTTTCCAAACTACATCCCCGTCCCTTTTTCTAATTTTTTGAGAGAAAATCTCACTAAGTTGAAAATTGCCCAGGCTGAGCTTGGATTTATGATCCTCCTGCCTCAGCCTCCCAGAGTGCTGGAATTACAGGTGTGGGCCACCACACTTGGCTTGGTTTTTGCTTTTGTTTGCAGTATTTTTTATTATTCCATCCCCCTCATTAGTTTGCTGTTTATCCATTTCTTCACAATTGTTTTATTACTTCCTATTTACATGACTGTTCCATTTTTTTGTGGTTACCTTGGTGACAACATGCCTGAACAACTCCCTGATGTCATTTTAAAACTTTGCCTTAGAAATATCTTCATTTTACCTTCACTTTTGAAGACTATTTTTACTACCAAATTCTAAGGAACTGTAGGTTGGGAGTTATTTTTCCCAGCACTTTAAAATGTTTTTTATTTATACGTATTTTTAACCTTCTGACTTTAATGATTTGCACTGAAGAGCCTGCTGTCTGTGGTATTGTCACTCCTTGGAAATTATTTTCAAGACATTCCTTTTTCCTCTGGCTCCTTTTAAGATTATCTTTGAATTTGCCCTGCTTGGGGTTCATGAGCATCTCAGTCTGGACCGATGACATTCATGTTTTCCAACGTCCCGCCCTCTCATCTTGCTTCTCCCTGTCACTTCCTTGTCCTTTCAAGACTCCAGCTGTGTCTGTGTTCCAGCTTCTCCACCCGCCACCCCAGTCCTGATCTGTACTCTCACTCTTTAGGAGATCACGGGGATCAGTGTGGCTATTTCCTACACACCTGCCTTCCACTTCTGTGAACCCTCCCAGTCTCCTTCGGTCAGCCTTCCTTCCTCGATTCCAACTATTCTAAATACCAGCCATCTGCTCTAGATCCCCTCCTCTAGAACCCCTCCTGAATACTGGGATGACAGTTAAGTGCCAACACTGGCTTAAACACTTAAAATTGGTATCCAGTAACTCCAATATCTGTTTGGGAATTTTTCTTACTCATTTTTCTTGGTGTGCCCTTACTTTTTTTTTTTTTTGGACAGTCTCACTGTATAGTCCATGTTGGTTGGCACTGAACTCAAACTGATCTTGAACTCATGGCAACCCTCCTGCCTCAGCCTCCTGAGTGCTGGGATTACATGTGTGACCACCACACCTGGCTTATGCCTAGTAATTTTAAATTGAATGCTGGGCATTTGTTTGTGCAAAATGATAGAGGCTCTGGCTGCTCCAGAGAGGGTCACCTTATCTTGGGGACCCCTGGCTTGTGAGCAGACTGCCTTTTTGAGGTGACTGAGGTCCCTCCAAGCTGAGGTCTTGAACTCTCACTGTTGTCTTTTTGTTTTGTTTTGTTTTGGTTTGGTTTTTTCTATTCTTCAAGAGAGGGTTACACTATGCAGTTCAGATGGGCCTTGAACTCATTTTGTAGTCCAGGCTGCCTGGACCTCACAGCGATCCTCCTGCCTCAGCCTGCTGAGCACTGGGACTATAGGCATGCCCACCTGCTGACTCTATAGCCAGGAGATCATGGAGGACCCAGCTCCCTGCAGACTTTCCCAGCGGCCTGGCCCATGCCATATGTGTGAACTGCTCCCAACTGGAAACAAAAACACCAGAGACAGGTAAATGTACAGATGGTGTCAAATCATGCGTCTCCAGAGGAAAACGAACACATGGAATCAGCCCCCTCCTCCAGTGCTCCCTCCCCGCCCGATGTGGCACTGAGTGTCCACATGGATCCTGTCTTTCGAGTTTGTCTGTCTGTCTGTCTGTCTGTCCTTTGAGGCAGGCTATGAAGTTCAGGCTGGCCTTGAACTCACTATGTTGCCCAGGTTGGCTTTTTTAAAATTTGTGATAAAATATGTGTGTGACATAAACTCTGCCATCAAGTCACTTTGAAGCACTGTCTGGGGCATCCAGTGTACCCACAAGGCCATTTGCCACCAGCATCACACTTTTTTTTTTTTTTTTTTTGTCTTTTTGAGAAAGGGTCTCACTATGCAGTTCAGGCTTCACTTTGTAGGCCAGGCTGGTCTCGAACTCACAAAGATCGTCCTGCGTCAGCCTCCCCAGTGCTGGGATTACAGGCGTGCACCACACATCCGAAGGCACTTCCTCCCTCCACGCCAGAATGCGACCAATGGCGGCCCAGAGCGGCTCTCGCCCGGGCTGGCAGCTGCTTCCATCCGTGCCGCCCTGTGTCAGGCTCATTCCGCTGGCATCTTCCAGATCAGCACCCGCCCCAGGGAGCCGAGCCTCTTCCACGGCGCCCCTCACGCAGGGCAGACATGAGAGGGTGGGACTTGCGGCCACTGTGCACAATGCGCCAGTGAGTGACAGCAAGAAGTGTGTTCGGATCTTGTTTTTAATTCTTTCGCGGATATGTTAGAGTGGAATTCTTTGTCACAGAGTAAGTGCTTGGTTAACCTTTTTTTCTTTTCTTTTTCTCTTTTGCTTTTTTGGTATGGGGCCTTGAATACAGGACCTTCGCACTGAACTATAGCCTCCACTTTTTTTCATTATTATTACTATTTATTTTGAGACAAGATCTTGCCAAGTTCCTAAATTGCCCAGACTGGGCTCAAACTTGAGATCCTCCTACCTCAGCCTCCCAGAGTGGTGGGAGTACAGGTCTGAGCCACCATCCCTGGCTTAGTAATGTATTTTGATGCCTTGACTTTAAAAAAAAATTAATAAACACCACTTTTGTTGTCTTGTCATAAAAGCTACTGTCAAATTCAAAGCCACAAAGATCACGCCTGTTTTATGGCTGTAGCTTTCAGCTCAGGTTTGAGATCATCACGAGTGAATCTGCGCGTGGGGTGTGAGGTGGGGCTCAGACTTTCTGCTATGAACTGTAGATGGGTTGGAGAGTGGCTGGCAGGAGAGCAAGGGCAGCACCACCGCGCAGGGGCACCATGCTCTTTGTGGGGAAAGGAAAATATTCTAAACTTAGGCAGTGGCGAGGGCTGTATGGGGGTGAACTGCTGTCGCCAAAGGGCAAGTTTATACTGTGCGAATTATCCCTCAATAAAGCTGTTATTAAAGAGAACAAACAAAGGGAACAGCTGGCGGCCTCTACAAGGGAGGGCAGGCTGACAAGCCCAGCCTGAGACTCCGCGAGGCAACAGCTGCCCGGGCCTCCCACACGGTGGACCCTGCAATGCCAGGGTCGGCTCTAGATTACTCCACAGTGTTGTGTTTTTAGAAATTGTCTTTCATGAATCTTTCCCCACCTCAGTCCCAGGGCCAGATACTGCTTCTGACTCTTTAATCAGTCACAAGAGCAACATGGGCAGCGCAGGTGCACACATGTCTTGGGAGTGGATGGGAGCCTTGAGAAAAGGGCAGGAGCACTGGCAGCTCAACTGACAAGATGAGGCCCAGATCCTCACTGTGTCTCCTCCTCCTGCGAGGGTGTTGGGCCCTAGCATCCCTGGTTGGTTGCATGAAACCTCTTTGTAGGTGGTGGGGGTTGGAATGTGGGGCATGGTTTCCTGACACCCCAGGGAGCCCATCGTGTTCCTGCATTTGGAGGGGGTAGGGGCTGAGGCAGGGCAGTCAGCACCCTCCTGGGGCACTGCTGGGGTAGCTGCAAAGGACTCTGGAGGGTCCCTGGCCAGGGTGAGCTGAGTCCCTACCCTGTGAGACTTCTCGGGGTCCCGCCTCACACCAGGGATGCCCAGGTCAGAAAGAACAAAGGAGAACAACCAGGCACATGCTCCTATGATCCCAGGTACCCAGGAGTCCAAGGCAGGAGGCTCTTGAGTTCAAGGCCAGCCTGGGTGAATTATCGAGGCCTTGTCTCAAAATACAATTTAAAAGTGCTGGGAGTGTGACTCAGGGCCGGAGCCGAAGCCATCCTGGCATCACAGAGGAGCTGCCAGCATCGCCCCCAGGCCACCGGGCAGAGCCCTTGCCTTGCCCAGCCCTGCACCTGGCTCTGCCTGCAGCACAGGCTGCAGACCCGGGGTTTACACGCTGACACTGGGGTTGCCCCAGCAGGGCCCTGCGCCATCCCTGCCCTCACACAGCCTCCAGCACTCCCATGCCCACCTGTCTCTGCCCCAACCAAAGCCACCTCGGGGGTTGGCAGTGCAGGGGTGTGGCGACAGCAGAGCAGGGTGGTGGTGTGACTCCCTGGAAGGTCCCCTCGCTGCTGTCTACAGCTGCTGGATGCCTGGCCCCTCGGCTGAGGGCCTCTGCCAGGGATGCAGAGACCCCCAGGACCCTCCCTGCAGTGCCGCCCCGTGCTGCCCCCTCAGCCAGTGCCCAGGACGGGCCCCTGGGAAGCGGGGCCTCTTCCCACCAACCCACCTGCCCCTTTGCATCTGGGGGACACACACGTCTCTCATTCCCAATGCTGGGCTGACTGGGTGGGGAGGGGGTGACAACCAGTGCCACTCGAGCACAGGGCTGAGTTTCCGATTCCCCGGCAAAGCTGCTCAGCCAGACTTAGCACAGCAAGCGGCTCGGGCTGAACTCTACCTAGCAACGGGACTGGCAGCTGATTTGCAAGTTGGTATTTTTATCCCCGGATGGGAACAGCTGAGAAGGGTGGCCACCTCCTGCGTCCCTCTGCTCCTTCCCGCACCGCCTGGGGGCCCTGCTCCCCTTCCCACTCCTCGGGCCTCTGATCCTGGAGGCGGGTGAGCCCGAGAGCCCCAGAGGGTACCAGCAGCCAGGCCCTTTCCTCCTCTCTTCCCTCGTCCCTCTCTCTCGCCCCTGGGCCTCCCCTGGTTTCCAGTACCTAGCACCATGTGGCCGCTAGCCCCAGGCTCCCTTTCTCCCAGATACATTCTCTCCTGCCACTTTTCACAGGCCCTTGCTTATGATCCCAGGGCTCTGCAAGGATTGCTGTCCACCAAAATGCCTTTGGGGCCATGATGGCTTCTAAGAGTTTTTTGGTTCAGGGGATTTTTTATTTTTTATTATTTTTTATTTTTGTCAGTAGTATGGTCTAAACCCAGGGCCTTCACACTGAGTTACATCCCCAGACCTTTTTTTTTTTTTTTTTTTTTTGAGACGGTATCTTACTAAATTACCCAGGCTGGACCAAACTTGCAGTCCACCTGCTTCGGCCTCCCAGAGTGCTGGGATTATAGCACACTCGGCTGGCTCCCGGTTTCACAGAGAAAATACAGTAGGGAAATCTCTGCAAACCGAATCCCAGTGCCAAAAGAGATGGTCGGATGCAGCATCCAGGAGACACCGGAAAGAGGCCCTGCAGCCAGAAAGGCGACTGGCACGGCCCCGGACCGTCTCCTTCCTGTGCAGGCCGGGGAGAGAAGCCGCCCAGCCCTCCGCAGGATGGACCGATGACAGCTGAGCCACCGGAGAAGCTGCTCTCTCTGCCTGAAGGACTGGGAAACAGAAAGTGGCAGGGCTAGGACTCCACGCCCACCTGGCGGTGCCGGCGCCAAGGCGGGCTGGGCCATCTGTGTGTTCATGGCCTTTGTCCCCCTCCACCAACGGCTGTGGAGCCTGGAGCCAGTGCAAGGACAGCCACCGCCCTGGCAGCACCATCAGGACACTGTGGCAGTGCTGGAACAAAACTGTCCCTGCCTGTGATGCCAGCACTTGGGAGGCTGAGGCAGGAGGATCACCTGGAGTTCAAGGCCAGCCTGGGCCACAGAGTGAGCTCCAACCGTCTTTGCAGCCACAACCCACAGAAGTAGCCCAGACACAGTTCAAACTGGACCGACTGCTAAAATGGCTTCAGCAGGAGTCAGATCTCCTAGCACAGCACACTGAAATGCCCAGAACATAACCTAAGATCACACCTCGGACCGAGAACAAGGAAAGCCATAATGTGAGGGAAAGTCCTGAGCAGACGTCAGTGCTGAGGTGAATCAGGTGAGACCAAGCCACAGCAGGCAGAGGCCTCACCTCCCGGTGGTACAAGCCATCCTGACACAAGCCAGAAACAGGAGAGAAACTTTGGCAAAGCACATCACAAGCTTGTTCTTCATGAAAAGCACAGAGTAAAATTACAGAACTGAAAAAGTACAGTAAGGACACTTTGAGCCCTGCTGAGTGGCCTTGGGAATGGGGTGCAGAGAGCTAGGGAGACAGCATGACTCACTCATTCTGGAGACAGAGAGGAAACAGATCTGTGGGAAAACAAAGACCACAGTCCACATGACCAGCATCACTGAGGGGGCACAGGCAGTGTGGCACTGAAAAAGCAGTCGAATAGATAATGTCCCCAAACATCCCACTTTTAACATAAACCTGCAGATTTAAGCTGAGCAAATCCCAAATAAGACAAATCGGTCCACAACAAGACACATCATTATAAAAATTCTGAAAACAAAAGACAAAAAAAAATCATAGAAGCATCCAGAGAGAAGTGACGCATCACCCAGAGAGGACCACGAATCCAGGTGACAGCACATTTTGCACCTGAAACCTGACACATGTGAGGGACACAATCAAGCAAGGAGCATGACTGTAATCCCAGTACTTGGGAGGCTGAGACAGGAGGATCACCTTGAGTTTGAGGACATCCTGGACTATTAAGTGAGTTCAAGGCCAACTGCATGGCAGGACTCTGTCTCAAAAAAACCCCAGACAAAAGGCAACTCCCACTTCACCTGACTTGGTGAGAGGGGCAGAAAGGACCTGAGGCTGCCTTCCTGAGGTCCTTGTCCCAACCAAGCCCGCAAGGCATCACCATTTCCTGAAGGTGGCTCCTCTTCACCTCTGTTCCAACACCAGCTTTGGAGAGGACACAAACCTCGCACCACAGCCACCATTAGAGCTGATTCCAGAATGCCACACTCAGCAATTCATGGAACTTTTGCGGCGAGACCAGCAAGGAAAGAACCAAGCAGCAGCGGTGGCCAGTTGGGGCCCAGTATTCCTGGGGACACTCTGTCGCCCAAACAGCAGCGTGTGCATCCTTCCCAGTGCCCACAGATACACACCAAGATGTCCCGGGCCAGAAAACAAACCTGACGCATATGACCTGACAGAAACCACAGATCATGGCCTCTGAAAGGAATGGAAATATAATAGAAATCAAAAGGAAAGAAAGAAAAACAGGAAAATCTACCAAAACTTGTTTGGAAATTTACCAACACACTTCGGAGTAATCCACAGGTCAAAGAGAAAGTCCTAAAGAAAACTAAAAGATATGTGGAACTAGCTGGGCACAGTGACCCAGGTCAATAGTTCCAGCTGCTTGGGAGGCTGAGGCAGGGGGGTCACCTGAGTGCAGGCATTTGAGGTGAACCTAAACAACACAGCAAGAAACTGTCTTATAAAAATAACATAAATGTATAATGTACATAAAATATACATGCATATTATATATAACTAAATTTTGTAAAAAATTAAAATATATTGAACACAGCAAAAGCAATATTCAGAGGAAAATTATAGCACATGCTTGTGCCTGAAAAGATAAAATATTTCAACTCAGTAGTCTAAATTGTTACCTCAAGAAAGCATAAAAAGAACAAAGAAAAGTGAAAAGAATAAAAACAAAAACAAAACTCAGATGAGAAAGAACAAAATAAACTCAAAGCAGACATAAAAAGGAGATACAAAAGATAAAAGCAGAACAAAATATAGAGAAAATCAGTGACCCCAAACCCTTGATTCTTCCCCAAAATCAATTAAAATTAGTAAGTCTGTAGCAGAACTGACCAAGACAGACACAAATCACTAACATTAGCAATGAAGGAGACATCAGAACAGATCCTATAGCCATTAAAAGCACAGGCAGAGGCACACCCGTAATTTCAGCACTCAGGAGGCTGAGGCAGGAGGATCACCACAAGTTCAAGGCCAGCCTGAATTATACAATGAGACCCTGCCTTGATAAATAAATAAGTAAATAAAAGCATGATGAACATCTTTCTATCATAAATGCAACTTAGAATTTATGACTTAGAAGAAATGGGTCAATTTCTCAAAAATTAGAAACTATCCAAAGTCAGGCAAAATAAATAGACAACCTGAATAGTCCTATATCTATTAAGGAAATTTAAATTATACTTCTAAAACTGTTGATAAAGATATCTTCAAGTAAGCAGCCTGCTGCCCTGGTAAGTGACTGTGGTCTGGCAAGCGGCGGCCACCTCAGGGCAGGGGAAACCAGAAGCAAGAGCCTCTCCTGAGATCCGCGCCATGCTGGAACTTAGGGCGCTGAGCCAACCAGTAAGCAGCCTGCTGCCCTGGAAAGTGACTGTGGTCTGGGGAGCTGAGGCCACCCCAGGGCGGGGAAACCAGAAGCAAGAGTGTCTCCTGAGATCCTCGCCATGCTGGAACTTAGGGCGCTGAGCCAACCAGTAAGCAGTCTGCTGCCCTGGAAAGTGACTGTGGTCTGGGGAGCTGAGGCCACCCCAGGGCGGGGAAACCAGAAGCAAGAGCGTCTCCTGAACTGTCACACATGTTCGAGTTCCAGTGAGACACAGTGTGGTGGATAGAGCCAATGGTAGTAGAACAGAAAAAGCATGGTAGGACTTCTGAGTATGTGTGATAGTTCAAATAATTTTCTTTTTTATAAAAAATGAGATATAGTACCCATTGATCATTTTCTGTTATTCGGTTCATAAAGCCCTGTAATTCTTTCACTGTATGTATGGCTTAATACTATTGTGTTATGTTTGATATTATTGTATTTGAAACTATGCTCAACTATAGCAGAGTAAGAGATATGGTGTTAGATACTGTTGATGTCCAGTTGACTTAATGTAAAGTACTG